>JARQOC010000001.1:379510322-379535841 GCA_033576535.1 Allobates femoralis
GTAAATGGCAGAGTTGTATGGGAAAGTGCTCAAACTGCATGGAAGTAGTATGCAGACATAATGTAGATCATGTCTGCATGCTGTTCTGTCATACAGTGAACTCTCTTTCCTCATTAGTTTCTCACTGAGAAGTGGTAAAGTTCACTAGAGTTCAGAGCTGAGCTGTGTCACTCAAGATGAACTCAGGTGACTTAAACTGTGACATCACATTGTTCACTGCGAGAGCTATTCAGTTTCAGGTCTTATATTGAATGGAAATCGCAGAGGATCTGGGAGGGGTTATTGGGTTTCACACCCTGATCTCCTCACTATCCAACAACCTGAAAAAACTCTGACACCTTTCACTTTCTCCTCAGTCCTAAAGTGCAGGCCCCCATCACTGACCTCTGTGCTGATGATCTGGCTTCCTACTTCACAGAGAAAATAAAAAACATCCGTCAGGAAATCAACTCCCAACCTCAAATTGCTGTTACCCCTACCTCTCCCCACATTTCCTCTGGCTCACTCTCTACTTTTGACCCAGTAACAGAAGAAGTCTCCAGGCTCCTCTTTTCCTCCTGTTCCACCACATGCACTGCTGACCCCATCCCCTCACACCTACTTCAGTCTGTCTCTCCGGTGGTCACCATTCACCTAACCAAAATCTTCAATCTCTCCCTCTCTTCTGGCATCTTCCCCTCCTCCTTCAAACACTATCATCACTCCATTTTTAAAGAAATCTCTCAACCCATCATGCACAGACAACTACAGACCAGACTCCAATCTCCCCTTCATCTTTAAACTCCTGGAGCACCTGGTCTACTCCCACCTCACTCATTACACTCACTCTCTTCTAGACCCATTACAGTCTGGTTTCCGCCCCTACATTCTACAGAAACCGCTCTCACCAAAGTGACCAACGACCTTCTGACAGCAAAACGTAATGACCACTCTCTGCTTATTCTTCTTTATCTCTCTGCAGCCTTTGACAGTGTTGACCACCATCTCCTACTCTCCATGCTGCACTCCATCGACATCAAGGACACGGCTCTCTCTTGGTTTTCTTCCTATCTTTCTGACCGTTCTTTCAGTGTATCTTTTGCTGGCTCCACTTCCTCCCCTCTTCCTCTCACTATTGGGGTCCCTCAGGGTTCAGTCCTTGGCCCTCTTCTCTCCTCTCTCTACACGGCCCCTATAGGAAAGACCATCAGCAGATTTGGTTTTCAGTACCATCTTTATGCTGATGACACAACTGTACACTTCTATTCCCGCTCTAATAATAATAATAATAATTTTATTTATATAGCGCCAACATATTACGCAGCACTCTACAATTCGGAAGGGACATGTACAGACAATACAGAATACCAAAAATTCAAAAACCATGAGGAGTAAGGTCCCTGCTCTCAAGCTTAAAATCTAGAGGAAATAGGGGAGGCACAAAAGGTAAATGGTAAAAAGTGTCGTCATATATGGTCCAGCCATCAATATAATAAATAAGGGATTCATGTAACGCTGCATGAATCGGTTATCGATCAGGATCTGTACAAGTAAGGATAAAGTGCTATATTATGCATGGGGACAGACAGACAGTCTGCAGGTGCAGACAGAAGACACGATAGGCCAGATTTGGAATAGTTAGACAAGTGAGGTGAGGTGATAGGCCAGTCTAAAGAGATGTGTTTTTAAGGCTCGCTTAAAACTATTGTTATAGGTATAAAAAACACCAATGACTGTCTAACCGCAGTTTCCAATATCATGTCCGCTCTCTACCTGAAACTTTACCTTTCCAAAACTGAACTACTTCTGCTCCCGCCCTCCACTAACCTCCCTAAATATGACATCTCTCTCTCAGTGTGCAGCACCAAAATAATGCCTAGTCATCAAGCTCGCTGTCTGGGTGTTATGTTTGACTCTGATCTTTCCATCACCCCATATATACAATTTCTCGCCCACTCTTGCTGCTTGTACCTGAAGAACATCTATAGAATTCGCCCCTTTCTCACCTTGGAAACCACTAAAAACCTCACTGTGGCCCTGATTCACTCCTGCTTTGACTATTGTAATTCTCTTTTAGTTGACTACCCCCGCACTAGACTCTCCGCTTCCCAGTCCATCCTTAATGCAGCAGCCAGGATCACCTATCTATCTAACTCAGATGCTTCTGCTCTATGCCAGTTATTGCACTGGCTACCTATACACTATAGGATCCATTTCAAACTGCTTGTTCTCACTCACAAAGCTCTTCACAGTGCAGCACCCCCTACATCTCCTCCCTCCTATCTGTCTATCACCCCAACCGTTCTCTTTGCTTTGGAAGTGACTTTAGACTCACACAGTTTTTTTGCTTAGAATAGACAAGTCTTATCTGAAATATGGGAAAGAATAGTGCAGGCTGCAAAATGCACATGGCGGCTGTAAGACCCACACCAATTTGATTATTGGAATATGGTTCAGAATCACTCTGATGGGATTTTCCCCATATTTTTCTTTTTACACTCTATATATAAAATGGTTGCGGCCTCCACACAGAAGCCGCCAGGAGTTCAGACCGGACTCTTCTTTTAGCCGCTTCATTTTGAAGATTTTGAAGCCCAAAGAGGTGAAAAGAAGTGACAAAAGACGTAATCTATACAGAGAGCTCCTGTGACATCGCTGTGCATTCTGTTCAATCCCTTTAGTGTTTTTTAAGGAGGGTTCTATGCAGAATCTGCATGGCAAATGCATCATGTGTGTGTACCCACCCTTAATACCAGTAGCATAACTTGAAGCTTGAAGCTTATGGGCCCCGATGCAAAAGCTCCAAAGGGGCCCCCAATTATTGCAAATCATTAATAGCATTAGTCTTTTTCTATGGGCAAAAAGGTCTTTTGGGACCCTCTTCATTAAATAACAGGAATGGGATTTCTGCAACTTTGTTCTTAATGGAAAAATTCTAATCAGATTTGGCTGAATCATTTTTGCAATTGGATATCATTAAAAATATTTCACCATATTGCTCATTGTTTTCTGCCCATTCAACAACTTTGAAGTGGTCATAAATCCGCTTGGAGGAGTTAACTGACATATTCTTAGGTAAATCAGTGTCACACAAAGGCTGTAAGGAAGCAAAACCTTTACTGAAACCCAACTACAAACATTTTTAGCCCGAAATAAACAAATAATAAATAATTAAGATCAGCAGCCATTTTCTGGAAGCTTGTGGCTCCTGTCTCCAGAGCTCAGCTCACCCCCTCAATGGGTGGGGGCCCAGAGTGAGCTCAGCTCACCCCCAATCTTTGTGCCCCCTAGCCCTCTGCAGTGCTGTATATGCCCTCAGTGTCTCCTGTATGAGGTATATATAGCAGATTCCTATGTGATGTATTTGATTTACAAAACTTATTGTCACAGAGTCGACTGCCCTCCAGACTAACGCAAATCTGGAAGATCAGATATCAATGAACATCGCAGGCGCACAGAGAAGCAGCTGCAGCTGTCAAATTAGGCGAGTTAATTAATTAAATGTAACTGGGTAATTTTCGTGGTGATTTGATTCCCCTGAATGACGGTAGAAATTTTCAAATGTCTTCCCTGGCAGGAAAAGGGTTCCCACCCCTGTGCAAGGTAATGAATAACAGCACCAGTATTGATCTGCCTCATGCGGCATTTATTGTTCACATCTCTCGTCAGCTCTAATAAAGAACAATGTACAGAAAAGGATGAATGTGTGATTGGTGAGGACGTGGTGCAGATGTGGAGATTTTCCAATAGTGGGCGGTGAAACTATGGAAGGTTTGAGGGGTGGAGGTAGAGCCTGGGTGGAGGCAGAGATGGGGTGGAGTCTCAGGGGGGCCCCAAAATGTTACTAGTAAGGGGCTCCAAAATTCCTAGTGGCAGCCCTGGATATATCCTGGGCTCCGCTGTAATTCCAGATCCCTGTATACGGGTAAAGGGTCTCGGGGTGCTTCCTTGCCAGCAGCTCAACCTCACAGCGGGATTTCGTCACACACCTTTGCCCTGGCCTCTGCTCAGCTTGATATTGCATATGGTACAGCTTAAAATGTTTTTCTCTGAAGGACTATCAGAGAAACATTTCCATACAGCGGCTGACACCCCCTTGCCTTGACTCGGGGAATAGTGGGGGTGCTCTTTGGAACAGTTGACCTAGTTTTCACTCTGGTCAAACCAATACACCTTCGTGCCTGTGCTGTGCTATGTATCCATCTTCCTTTCTGCTGCTGTGCTGATTATGCAAGCCAATGGTCCAGGCTGAATCAGTGGATTCATCATTGACCACCTCTTCTTCCATCTCATCCTCCTTCCCAGTTGAGATTGTAGCAGGCTGACCTGATGCAACTGTAGCAAAAAAAGAGAGGGGGGGGGGACAAGAGGCGCAATAGTGCCCTTTTCACTCGACACTAGTTTGTGCAACGGTGAGAAATATAATCCACTCACCTGATCCAGTTGTGATGACCCACAACTGGCTTGAAGGCTTGTCAATAGAGTCCTGATGGCTGCTGCTGGACTTCCACCGGCCACACTCACATGGAGATGCAACAAGAAGCTTGGAATAAAAGGTGTACAACAGTCCGCGCTGCCAGGATACCTCACATCAAAGAAGACAAGTAATCGATGTTCAAACCAATCCTTGTTTATTCTCCTACGCGTTTCGGTGCCCTCCTGGCACCTTCATCAGGGATACCTGTTTAGATGACTGGTATGTGAATGCTTCTCTCTTATCCTATGGTTTGATATCTTAGACAGGGAGGTCACATACGGGGTGATGTTTCTCCATCTTGATCAGTCTTCCATCCTGTCCCCCGGTGTGTCCAGGCTCCTCCACTGTGTCCAGGCTCCTACACTGTGTCCAGGCTCCTCCACTGTGTCCAGGCTCCTCCTCCACTGTATCCAGGCTCCTCCACTGTGTCCAGGCTCCTCCACTGTGTCCAGGCTCCTCCACTATGTCCAGGCGCGGCTGCACCTGCAGGACACAGTGGAGGAGCCTGGACACAGTGGAGGAGCCTGGACACAGTGGAGGAGCCTGGATACAGTGGAGGAGGAGCCTGGACACAGTGGAGGAGGAGCCTGGACACACCGGGGGACAGGATGGAAGACTGATCAAGATGGAGAAACATCACCCCGTATGTGACCTCCCTGTCTAAGATATCAACCCATAGGAGAAGAGAGAAGCATTCACATACCAGTCATCTAAACAGGTATCCCTGATGAAGGTGCCAGGAGGGCACCGAAACACGTAGGAGAATAAAGAAGTATTGGTTTGAACATCGATTACTTGTCTTCTTTGATGTGAGGTATCCTGGCAGCGCGGACTGTTGTACACCTTTTATCCCAAGCTTCTTGCTGATGGCAACTGTGTCTCATCATCATCGTCCTCCATCTTTTGAGACAGTAAATCACATTGCTCAAAGTGGCTTTCTTCTCAAATATTCAAATGTTGAAATATTTGCCCATCCATGTCTGCCACCTACTCACGTCCCTCTTGAGTACAGGACAGTAAAAGGCCAGAGCTAACAAAAGGATACAGACAAAACAAATCCTCGGAGTGGCAAAGCTTGAGGTCATTTGTCTCCTGTGAATCATGATGGGGGGAGGAAGGTAGACCAGGTGTAGAATTGGATGTGCCAGCCTTATGGCAATCATCAAGACTTGATTGTGTGGAAGATTTGGTGCTGCTTGAAAAATTAATAGAGGCCTTGTCTGCCATCCTAGACAGAATGTGCTCATGCTCTTCTGGTTTCCAGACATGTTTACATTTCAGACTGGGAAATTTTGCCAGGAATATAGTGGATGTATCAAGCTTCTTCTGACCTGTCACACACCCAGTGCCTTGTCAGGCCCCTCTGTAAACACCACGTCCATGCCAACACCCATGTCCATGTTCCTCTTCCTTAACAGCGTTTTTATCATTTTGGGTTTTGGTGACATATTTCTGAGCTTTAAATGGCCTAAGCCAAGCTAACTGTGACCCCAAAAATGACAGGGTTAAAAATGACCAGTGTGTGCTTTATACCAAGCAGCACTAAAATACTACTTTTGATTTTGCAAGCACATTAGGACTGTATAAATTGGTGAGCTTTTGACGGCACAAGTCAAGCAAACTGTCAACCCACTATTTACAGGGGGGAAAAATGACCAGTGTGTGCTTTATATACCAGGCAGCATAAAAGGCTAGTACTGCTTTTGATTTTAAAAGCATATAAATTGGTTAGCTTTGATGGCACAAGCCAAGTGCACTGTCAAATTACAGGGGGAGAAATGACCAGTGTGTGCCTTCTGCCAGGTAACACAAAAGTGTAATACTATATCCATGCTGGAAAAAGAGCTCTAACAAGAGCTGTTCTAATATGGAAATACTGGAAGAAGAGTTTATTCTCTCCCTACTCCACAAACTCTATCTCCCCACACTATAGTAACCTAGTTCACAGTGGTTTGAGCTTTGAAAAGTGCTGTGATATTCTGGTAATATGCAGAACATTCTCCTTTCTCCAAAAACTCTCCCTCTCTACACTACACTGACCTAGTATACACTCCAGGCAGCTTAGAAAAGGGCTTGTGTATTATATAGATGCCTGAAACACTCTTTACACATTACTCGCACACGTTACTCGGTCACTCCCTATGCAACTACTATGCTGTTTCCGGATGCAATGTATGCAAGATGGTGGTGGCAGGGCTTATACAGACCCTATGACTCTGCACGGCCAGCCAATCACAGTAATGCCACAACCAAGATGACTGCGGCATTACTGTGATTGGTTAACAAGCCTAGCATGTTTAGTGGCAGCAAATCAGGTGCCAAATATGCTTGGTGGGAAATTCAAATAAAGCTAGGCAAGTACACAAATACTCACAATGTAAAAAAAACCACTAATACCAGAACCTTGTGAGTACCGAAAATTAACGATTACACTCCCCCTCATAACTATTTTTTTAGTTTTTTTAATGCTTTTTAAGCACTTCGGTGCATACATTTCTGCAACCAAACACTCAATGTGTGCACATACCCTAAAGAGGTTGTTCATTAAGATGATATTGACCATCGATTCTTAGGATCAGTTACAATTAGCTCTTGCATCAGCCGGATGTAATTCTCTTTAATTGATGTGCAGTACTTGACCAAAGATTATTACAGCTGATCAATGGGGGTGCTGGGAAGTGGCATAACTAGAGGCTGGCGGGCCCTGGTGCGAAATTTAGACCTGCTTCCTACCCCCATTTCCCCCCGCGCACATGTTGATCAGATGAATGGGCCCTGTGTAAAGTTTGAAATACTTTAAAGACTCAGAAATTGACCCCTCTCCCCCTTCATTATGTATTAATGTCCCTCACCCTGCTACATATGGTCCTCCTTCTGGAATATGGCCCTTAGCGTGGAATATATGTTCCCCATCCTGGTATGTATAGTCTTCCTCCTCCCACCACCATAGTCCTCCAATTATTATACTGCACCCCCATATTCCTCTATATATTACAAGGTACCCCCAAAGTCCTCTATGGAGTATAATGCAGCCCATAGTCCCCCAATCATAAATTAGCCCCAATAGTCATCCAATTATTATAATGCACCCCCATTATTACAACCCTCCATATAGTATAATACAGTCTCATAGCCCCTCCATATAGAATAATGCAGCCTCGCATCCCTCCATATAGTATTATGCAGCCTCATAGTTCTCCTTATAGCATAATGCAGCCTCCCAACCCTTCATATAGTATAATGCAGCCTCATAGCCTTCCATATAGTATAATGCGTGATAGAAACAAAAAGGGTATTAGCGCTCGGATTGCAGCCAGACAATGCTCACGAGATATTTACCTCAAGGCTTTATTGAATCAGTGTAGAATTCCAATTCTCCACAACGCGTTTCTGCGCTTAGTGCGCCTTTCTCAAGTGACCACTTGAGAAAGGCGCACTAAGCGCAGAAACACGTTGTGGAGAATTGGAATTCTACACTGATTCAATAAAGCCTTGAGGTAAATATCTCGTGAGCATTGTCTGGCTGCAATCCGAGCGCTAATACCCTTTTTGTTTCTATCACACACTTGCACGCCTTCCCATCCGGGAAGTGCGAGTCTGAGCAGCTCGGCTCCCGGACCCTGCCCACAATTACACGCCACCTCCATCCGTACGCCCCGTCACTCACCGACTCGCACTACGAAGGAGCATAGCACAGCCCACGTTGTCGGACCCCCACGCTTGGAGGCCTTGTCGGATCGCCCCTCGCTCGCCAGCCGGCGAGTCGCATCCCGGCTCGCAAGAACAAGGTCTGGTCCACGTCCTCGCACGCTTGGCTTATCCGACCAGGAGGTCACGCTTAATTGTTCCCTGCTCGGCGGTTAGTTGTGCGACCCAGGCACAACGCAAACAGGTGAGCACTTGGGTTATTTAACCGCTTTGAACACAGTGATTAAGCAGTTTGGCGCAACCTGTTTTATTTTTTACTATATAGTATAATGCAGCCTTATATCCCTCCATATAGTATAATGTAGCCTCATCTATCCATATAGTATAATGCAACCTCAAATCCCTCCATATGGTATAATGCAGCCTTATATCCCTCCATAAAGTATAATGCAGCCTCATAGCTCTCCATATAGTATAATACAGCCTCAAAACTTTCCATATAGTATAACGCAGCCTCACATACCTCCATATAGTATAATGCAGCCTTATAGCCCTCCATATTGTATAATGCAACCTCACAACCCTACATATAGTATAATGCAGCCTTATAGCCCTCCATATTGTATAATGCAACCTCACAACCCTACATATAGTATAATGCAGCCTTATAGCCCTCCATATAGTATAATGCAACCTCACAACCCTACATATAGTATAATGCAGCCTCATAGCCCTTATACAATATAATGCAGGCTCAGTTCTCAATATAGTGCAGCCTCAAAACTCTCCATATAGTGCAGCCTTATTTCTCTCCATATAGTGCAGCCTCATATATGCAGCCTCATAGCTCTCCATATAGTGCAGCCTCATAGTTTCTCCATATATTATCATGCACCCCCCTTCCTCTCCCATAGTCCTCTGGCCACTTTGCATTCACTTATTAAAAAAAAAAAAAATCTGTACTTACCTCTCTTGGTTCCCTCATTGCTCCATTCTCCCAAAAACTGAAAAGACTCAGGAGAAGGTGCTAAGCGGTGGCACCAGCCTGCTAAATGCATTCCACAGTGGAACACATATGCACACATGGAATGCAGGCAGTGGTAAGAGGAAGCAAGGGGAGAAATGGCAGCAGTAGGGAGCAGAAGGCTCCCCTCTCAACCCCTCCCCTCCTCTCCCTGACACACGGGCCCCTTAGCTGTATACACTGTCGCGCAGTGCCGCACATTCATGTGAAGCGGGTTCCCTGCACAGGGATCGGTGTTCGCAGGGGCAGAGGGTGGCGCAGGCGCCATCACAGCCGCGACCCCTGAGACCGTGTTCGTTACGCCCCTGGTGCTTGGTTTGTCTGGTCATGTAAAATTGATAACCTATCAGATAACTACTAATTTTTAAAACTGGTTAACTGCTATGTGCCATCGCACGTAGTTTATTTAGATGTTCCAAATCCTAAATAATACAGTGCTATGCAAATTAATTGGGATAACGCAAAAAGACCCACATATTTTTTAATATTTATTAATAAAATGTTATAATGCACTGTTACATACTAATTTTAGTAAGAAATATATCCTCCTTTAGCAGATATGAGATTTTCTATGCGTTTTGACATTGATTCTACCAAGTTTTTGCATCAATTCTTCAATTCTTCATCATGGAACCACACTTGTATGGCACTGTTTATCATGCGTTCTTTGGTTTTCCAGTCCATTTTGCCAAGACGTCTCTTCACAATGCTCCACAAATTTACTATAAGATTTAAATCTGATGAATTGCCAGGCCAGTCCAGCACTTTTACTTTGTTTTCTGCCAGGAATTTCTTCACACACTTGGAATTGTGGCATGGAGCCAAACCTTGTTGGAATGTCCCTTCAAATTTACGCATGAATGCCAAAATAAAATGCTTTAAAATGTCTATGTATTTGGATGAATTCCTCATGTCATCAACAGGAAATAAGCTCCCTGTACCATCAGCTGTAAAAAAGCCCCAAAACACCTGTTTTTGAGGGTGTTTTACAATTTGTTGAATATGATCAGCTTGCAGCTTCTTCTAACACTTGCTCTGTACCCTTGAACAAAAAATGGGTTTCATCACTGAAAATTACCTTTTTCCACTGGCTAGTTGTCCAAGATTTATATTTTTTTGCCCATGCGAGTCGTTTTGCCTTCATTGGAGATGTCAAAAGTTGTTTCTTTACTGGCTTTGTTGCCCTCCGACCAACTTCCAGAAGCCTGCGCTGTATAGTCAAATCGCTAATATCAATACCTGTAGTGAACAAGTCTCTTTGGAAGTCTTTACTTGTTTGTCTTGCATTAGTTTTACTATTGCTGATAAGTGTTTTATCAGTTCTTGGTGTCGTTTTCCTTTTTATTCCACATCTCCCTGTTCGTTTTGGAGAAAACGATCCAGTTTCATTGTGTGTGCGAATTAATCTTGAAACGGTAGATTTTCCAATACCAACGGTGGAAGCAATTTCTCTTACAGTCAGACTTGTTCCATTTTTACAGGCATGAATCACACTGAGAGAAAAAGTACACTAAACCACTCCTCACAGAAACAAGCTCTCAACTGAAGCTGAGGGGGCAGCTAGCTGTTATTTTATGACAAACCACATTTTGTTACTCAAGGTTGTACACTCACACCTGTTCAAAGCAGTTAAAACTGGTTTGAATCACTGACTGGTAACTCCAACTTACAATTTTACTTAAAAAATGCTTTGTCCCAATTAATTTGCACAGCACTGTATACTT
Source organism: Allobates femoralis (assembly GCA_033576535.1). Taxonomy (NCBI): domain Eukaryota; kingdom Metazoa; phylum Chordata; class Amphibia; order Anura; family Aromobatidae; genus Allobates; species Allobates femoralis. The sequence goes on from JARQOC010000001.1 coordinate 379,521,175, forward strand.
TCCTGTCCAGCAGTTTAGATTTGAAGGGATTTTCCAGTTATGTGATTGAAGAATTATCAATATCATTTTGCCGCACAAGGGCATCTGTCACCAGGATTTTACCACCTAATCTGAGAGTAGCATAAAGTAGGGACAGAAACCCTGATTATTATTGGGCTGCTTGCTGTAGTTTTGGTAAAATCACAGTTTAATCAGCATTAGTTACACCATTAGAGGACTACTTGGCATGCTGCCAGGAAGTCCAGCAATTCTTTAGTTTTGTTAAACCTCACCACCACCTTGGTTAACAGTGTACACAGAAAGTTGCCAATCAATGATGTGGGCAGGGTTATAGAGCTCCACATTCATATAACTGCTAAATCTGCAGCAGAGAAAACATTAATTTTATCAAAATGACAGCAAGCAGCTCAGTAGGTGATACAACGCTGGATTAGGGTCTCTGTCTCTACATTATGCTGCTTTGAGATGGGGTAGAAAACCTGTTGACAGCTTCCCTTCAATCACTCAGATCATTTATTTTCTCAGCTGGTGGCAGCACCTTCGCACAACTTTATCAAGACCATAAAGGCTGTGCGTTTATAAGTGTTTTTAATAATTAGAGATGTGAAATTAGATACACTATAAAACTTTACTTGCTACAGATTATCAGATTGGGGTCCTCCTGTCCGGCCCACCTTCTCCCCCTTTGTCTGCCTCCGTGCTGATGGCCAACGATGGCTCTGGTAAATGTATAAACCTGCTACTTCCTTAAGGCAATGTACTAATACTGTTGCCGGTCATTTGGTGGAATAATCTAGTGATGGGCGAATCCTAAATTACTCGGAATCGCTTGACTCTAGCGAGTCCGAGACCAGGACTCGCTACTCGTTGCGAGTCTAGCGAGTCCAATGTTAATGAATGGGGAAGCGAGTAATAGCGAGTAGTGTGAGATTTACAAATCGCAGATGTGTCTCGGAAGCTTCAGCCTGAAGCAATCCTAGTTTTGTCATTTATTTGCATTGGACTCGTTTACTTTGTAAGTAATCGCTGACTCGCACAGATAAGATCCTGTCTTCTCTGTGTTCTGGCTGCCCCAGCTCCAGGGTCCTAGAGCCTGCCTGCTGCCTGATGTAGCAGTGCTGAGATTGTTCTCAGTCTGCTCATTCCCTGTGTACAGACATGAATGTCTGTGCACAGAGATGATGTAGCAGAGCTGAGATTGTTCTCAGTCTGCTCATTCCCTGTGCATAGAGATCTATATATATGCACAGGGGATGTAGCAGAGAGGACATCGCGTTTTGGATTGCGTCGGACGGAAGAGGATTTTTTAATTAAAGATGGAGTCCCTAATGGCTTTTTTTTTTATTTCTAATAAAAAATTTTCTTTGTGTTGTGTTTTTTTAAAACAATTTAATAGAAATTCATGGCGGTCATGTCTAATATTGGCGTGACCGCCATAAATTTCGGGCTTAGGGCCAGCTGATAATACAAAGCTGGCCCTAACCCCTTTATTACCCAGCGTGCCACCGCTACCAGGGCCGCTGGAAGAGCGGGGTTCAGCGCCAGAGGATGGCGCTTCAATGAATGCGCCATCGTCTGGGGCGGCTGCGGGCTGCAATTTGCAGCGGGGGGTGCCCAGAAAGCTTGGGCATCCCTGCGCTGCGGATTCCAGCCCCCAGCTGCTTAGCTGTACCTGGCTAGACATAGAAATTGCGCGGAGCCCCACGCATTTTTTTTTTATTATTTCATGAAATTCTGAGATTCTGACTCTGACTCTGAGACTCTGACTCTGAAATTCATGAAATAATTTAAAAAAAATGCGTGGGGCTCCGCGCAATTTCTATGTCTAGCCAGGTACAGCTAAGCAGCTGGGGGCTGGAATCCGCAGCGCAGGGATGCCCAAGCTTTCTGGGCACCCCCCACTGCAAATTGCAGCCCACAGCCGCCCCAGAAGATGGCGCGTTCATTGAAGCGCCATCCTCTGGCGCTGAACCCCGCTCTTCCAGCGGCCCTGGTGGCGGTAGCACGCTGGGTAATAAAGGGGTTAATACCAGCTTTGTTATACAAGCTGGTATTAAGCCCGAGATTCTTAATGTCAGGCCACGTTTGACCCAGCCACTAAGAATCTCCAATAAAGGGTTAAAAAAACACAGAGAAAAATTTTTATTTGAAATAAAAAAAAGCCATTAGGGACTCCATCTTTAATTAAAAAAATCCTCTTCCGTCCGACGTAGTCCAAAATGCGATGTCCTCTCTGCTCATCCCTGTGTATAGATAGATATCTATGCACAGGGAATGAGCAGACTGAGAACAATCTCAGCACTGCTACATCATGTCTGTGAGCAGGCGGGCTCTAGGACCCTGGAGCTGCACAGAGAAGACAGCTGGACTCGGCTCGCAAAGAAACAGCAGTTACTTTGCGAGTTTCCCTGCTATCACTGGCACAGTAGCCGAGTCTAATGCAAACAATGGCAATCCTAGTTTTGTCAGCGTTTCTGACAAAACTAGGATTGATATTGATTTGCATTGGACTCGTGCGAGTAATCACTGGGAAACTCGCCGAGTACCGAGTCCTGCGAGTCCCTTACTACTCGCCGAGTAACGAGTCCTAGCGAGTAGATTCGCCCATCCCTAGAATAATCCTTGGTTGCTTTACTGATAACTTGTATGCAGGCTGAATTTTTAGGTGTACATATAGCCCCTCCATTATAAGTCAAAATGGGATATGTGGAGCATGTGATAATACTGCCTATATAAGATTGAACCCTAATGACTTTAGAGAGAGGGGAAAACAATATACCTATTGTATAAACATGTCTGTAAATGGGCCTCTGTGAAGACACCAGTATATAATTGATTATAAAATGATGGGACACTAATTCTAGAGCTGCTTGTATATGGTGAATTGTATAAGGAATAAGCCACTGATTGGTTTTATGCACGGGAGCACTTTACAACTCCCCTTCCCCTGTCCTTGACTTTTGTTAACAGCTAATAAAACTTTAACCATTTGCAAAATCTAAGCTTGTACTCCTTTTCTAAGTTATAAAAATCTCGCAGCTGTTAGGTAATATCTGAGGAGATCCTTTTTGAAGTTTGACATGGACATAGTATGTAGATTCAATAACGCTAGTTCTGCTGTTAAAGTTAGGCAAGAAGATGTGACCTTTTGGTACAAATAACCCACATCTCGCCAAAAAAGGTTGTAGTACAGAGCAGCTCCACCATGTGTGGAGATATGTACCTTTTTGGGCCATGCATCTCCAACATCTGTCTGACGTTTGAGGTAAGATGTTATGTATGTCCGAGGGGCAGCTATACCACCTTGCCAACACCTTATAATTTCTCTCCTGGGAGAGTGAAGGAGCAGAAGCTCTGCATGTGGAGATATAAATCTTGTCCCATTCCTCTGGCGAAATGGATCTGCCATTGTCTGTCTCCCACTTCCTCCTGAACCCAGGAGCCCGAGACACATCCCCATCCAGAACTTTTTGAGCACAAGGATCACACACACTCACGGTTTTGAAGTTTTCCAAGGCTTTACTGGAGTTGTTGTTTAGCCAGTACTGTCCACGGAGTCTGTACTGGGGCCGTATTGCTCCCACCCTGTCCAGATCCCCAGCTTCCCACTGCTGCGCTGTGTTTGTGGCCCTGCTGCTGCTTTAGCTAGGCTGCTAGCCCTGTTTCTCCTCACAGGCACCTCCTTTGCTAGGCAACTTGAGTATTTCTGTGTGCTTCTGACTCTATGTTTCTTCGCTGAGGTACGGTGTAGATATATAACCTCCACTATACCGGTGTTTTCTGTGCTGCGTGTTTCAGTCACAGATTCGAATCCGGTATTCGGCTTTTGCACTCCTCTGGGGCGAGTTATGAGGTAACTCAGTCTCCCAGATATGTTCCTCTGTTTCTTGTACTCCTCTCCTCAGACCCTTGCTTCAGGCCTGAAAGTAGTCAGTGGTCCCTGTCAGGAGCTCAGCACTGTTCCCATTTACAGGTCTTCCTCCTAGTGCTCCCAGCACTAAACTGAACTGTCAACTGTCAACTGTCAACTAACAACTATCCACTAACTACTTCCTCCTCAGACCATAATATATCAGGGAGCTGCTTTAGCTTCCCCTTCTGGCCCAGAGGGGCTAGTGCAGTGTCAGGTATTGTGTGGGGAGTTAACCCATGGTGTTGTTTCTGTGGCACTTAACCCCTGGGGTACCACACAGTATTTAACAGTGTGTTTTCCAAAGGTCCGAGGTCCGGAGAGGACATCTGCTACTGCCAGCTGAAGCAAGTAAGTGCGAAGGTTTTTTCTCCACATTCTCCCTCCTGCAGCATTTTTTCAGCTGCGGTGTGGGTTACCGCGCTTCTGCATCTACGCAGCATGTTCATTTTATGCTGCAGAGTTTGAAGTGATTTCCAGCGGGTAAATGCAGGGAGAGGCTTCCCTGTACCCAAAGCAGATGGTGAGTACAGGGCGTCTGCGCTCTCCCTGCATTCACACACAGGTTACCGCAAGTCCGGAGCCACTGCACCCAACATACAGTGCCTCCATATTGTATGCATATACTCTAATGCAATTTATGCTTCAGATTATATGAATGTGGTCTAAAGCATAGTTGTCTCATAAGAAAACTAATATTCTTGACCAATTTCAGGGATTACAGGAGAATTCAAATGCTATATTTGTATGGTGGCTTTACATACTATTCAGAAGCATAATTTATAAATTATGTGGCCTTTTTATTGAGTAGCTAAATGATTATTCCCATCTACCCTTTTAATATCTACTAGAGTTAATCGTTACACCCTTCTATGCTTCTTGTTTTTTTAGATATCTCTACTGTTTAGCTGCACAGTCCCGCTGGTTATTTCTCAGCTTCTGCGCAGTTAGTTGTCAGTATTAAGCCTTTCTTCCTATAACCAGCAAACAATGCTGTGACAGACATCATACACCTATCTGAAGGTGATCTTTCAGGTTCTCCATTCTCTGCACATCATTCCCATCCACAAGATGGCGGCTGATGGAGGAACATGTGGCCAGACCTGTCCATCAGTCTCCTCTAATTGAAAAACACCTCACATGGGAGACTTGTTTTTCTACTGGAGGAGACTCCTGTTTTGGGTGGGTCACAATGTTCTCCATTACCTGCTAATTAGAGGACAGGAGAACTGTGGAGACTCAAATATGCACTAATATGAGAATAAATGTAATAAGTTCTACAAAATCATGACCACAACACGTGTTACAATAAAAATAAGAATGTAACCAATAACTTTACCTTTACATAAAGGAACAGTTTACATAGGACAATGGAGTTGACAATATTCCTTTATAAACAGGGATTTAATTGTAATTGTTGTAACTTGTGTTCTATAGTTTACTGAGTGTTCATCTGTTTTATAGAGTAAAATGTTCTGTATTGTAAGATAATTTTCCTTTGTGAATAGTATCAGGTTTCATTAAATTGGTTTACTGTTTGTGGAGCTATTGGCAGCATGTGACCTTCTACTAAAGAACAAATTATGTGCCATCGTTAGCTAAACAGCAAAGTGTGTAGGTCAACACATGATTGATAGGCTGGCGGATTTCAGCTATTCTGTTGATAAGCAGATAGATCTATTCTAATAGGCAAAATGACATGTTCATTTTCAATGTTGCTAAATCATCTCAAGCGAGTTGATGCTATATTGTGCATTAATGCCTTGTTTAAGTGTATTGCATAAATGAAAAAAGCAAAGAAAGACAATTGAAACATTTACTAGAGAAATGTTTGTAATTAATTATTTTTTAAGCAAGGATTACTGCAAGCAGCGGCGTACCTAGAAATCATGGGGCCCATAGCAAAATTTCTAATTGCCCACCCCCACATAATATAATATACTGTAAATAATAATATATGTCTACACTGTGTTCCAAATTATTATACAAATGTTCTTTTCTCTGATTTTCCTTAATGGTCGGTGCAAATGACAGTCAGAGTAATAAAAGTCATCACCCGTTAGAGTATACATCAAATTTTATTGAAGAAATCTCCATATGATAACAGTATATAATGTTCAAAATTAAAAAAACTCTAAGTGCACTGTTCCAAATTATTACACACAGTAGAGTTTGTAAACATTTGATATGTTTGAAAGAACTGAAAATGCTCATTTGTTGAATTTGCAGCATTAAAGGGATCCTGTCACCTCCAAAACACCTCCTAAGCTATCAAAATATGTCCCTGCACCATCCTATCACTAATCTCACACTTCTTTTGTCTCCTAAAAGCATCCTGTGAAAGTGGAGAAAAACGTTTTAATACTCACTCCTTAGTGATTATAATTAGCAGGGTTCATATTCTTTAGTCACCAGGGGGTGTTATTTTGCAGCTCCAGGATCCAGCCCTCTCTCTGTCTGTGCTTAAGTGAAACTGAAACTGAAGGCAGGACTTCATTCTGTGAGTGATAGAGAGAGGGGAGGGCAATGCCTGCACATCACAGCGGAACACACAGAGACAGGGTGGATCCCTGGAGCTGCATAACAGCCCGCCTTGGTGACTATGAATATAGTCACTGCTAATTATAATCACTAACTAGTAAAAAGGCCCGATGCAATTGCATCGGGAGCGCGGTGAAATGAATTGTGTGTATAGAGGCGGTAGTGTGGGTAGCAGAGTGTAGAGGCGGCTGTGTGGGTAGCAGAGTGTAGAGGCGGCTGTGTGGGTAGCAGAGTGTAGAGGCGGCTGTGTGGGTAGCAGAGTGTAGAGGCGGCTGTGTGGGTAGCAGAGTGTAGAGGCGGCTGTGTGGGTAGCAGAGTGTAGAGGCGGCTGTGTGGGTAGCAGAGTATAGAGGTGGCTGTGTGGGTAGAAGGGCAGTGTGGGGTGAGTGGAGGGTAAGCAGGGGCAGTGTGGGGTGAGTGGAGGGTAAGCAGGGGCAGTGTGGGGTGAGTGGAGGGTAAGCAGGGGCAGTGTGGGGGTGAGGGCATAGGGGGTAAGAGGAGTGAGCAGGGGCAGTGTGGGGAGTGAGGGCATAGGGGGTAAGAGGAGTGAGCAGGGGCAGTGTGGGGAGTGAGGGCATAGGGGGGTAAGAGGAGTGAGTAGGGTCAGTGTGGTAGTAGATCTGAGGGCCGGCGGCCCTTTAAGGTTAGTGGGGGGGGGGGGGTTAGGGTGGAAATACATGTTAGCTTGGGGGAAGCTGGGGTCTCATGAAGGCGGGCGGTGTAGTTAGCGGCGGTCCGTAGTGTAAAGCCGCTCCCCCTGTCTGCTGCCTGAGGGCAGGCACCGTGGAGTGGAGTGTGCGGCCTTGGCGGCGGGGGAGCGAGGCAGCGTGTGTAATGAAGGCGGGCGGTGGTGGTTGCGGGGGGGGCCGTTGTGTAAATCCGCTCCCCCTGATTGCTGGCTGAGGGCTCGCACTATGGAATTGACTGTGCGGCCCTAGCAGCGGAGGAGCGGGGTGTGGCGGCTGGTGCGTGTAGCAGCCGTTTGCGGGCAGAATTAGCGGCTCGCGATGGCGCATGCGCGCCATCGCTCGCTCGCATCAGCAGGGCAGTGTGAGGAGTGAGGGCATGTGGGCATGTGGGGGGGGGTAAGAGGGGTAAACAGCGGCAGTGTGGGGTGAGTGGGGGCATGAGCAGGGACAGTGTGGGTGAGTGGGGGGGTTGAGTAGGGCCAGTGTGGATGATTGGGGGCAGTTGGGGGGGGGGAGAGGGGTAAGAAGGGTGTGTGGGTGAGTGGGGGGGGGGTAAGCAGGAGCAGTGTGGGTGAGTGGGGGCATGTGGGGGAGGTGAGAGAGGTAAGCAGGTACAGAGTAGGGGCATGAGCAGGGGCAGTGTGGGGAGTGAGGGCATGTGGAAGGGTGAGAGGGGTGAGCAGGGGCAGTGTGGGTGAGTAAGCAGGGGCAGTGTGGGTGAGTAGGGGGGTAAGCAGGGGCATTGTTGGTGAGTTGGGTGGGCAATGCAGGGGCAGTGTGGGGAGTGAGTGAGGGCATGGGGGGTAAGAGGAGTGAAGAGGGGCATTGTGGGTGAGTGGTGGTTAAGGAGGGGCAGTGTGGGTGAGTAGGGGGTAAGCAGGGGCAGTGTGGGTAAGCAGAAGGAGTGTGGGTGATTGGGGGGTAGCAGGGGCAGTGTGGGTGAGTGGGGGTTAAATGGTGGCAGTGTGGGTGATAGGGGTGGTAGGCATGGGCAGTGTGGGGAGTGAGGAGATGGGGGGGGGGGTAAGAGGAGTGAGGAGGGGGAGTGTGTGTGAGTGAGGAGATGGGGGGGTAAGAGTAGTGAGGAGGGGCATTGTGGTTGAGTGGGAGTTAAGCAGGGGCAGTGGGGGTGGAGATGTGGGGGGCGGCGGCCCTGTAACCATGACTTGAGGACCGGGGGGAGCGGGTGATTGAGTGTGCAGAGCCGGCGGGGCTGGAGGCAAGAATGGTAGTGCTTGAGGACCGGGGGGGAGTGGGTGATTGAGTGTGCAGGGCGGGCGGGGCTGGAGGCTACAATGGTGTTGCGGCGTGGGCGCCATGTTACTGTGGTCCGCTGCGGCGGCGGCGCGGTAGCCATCTTACCGTGGTCCGCTGCTGCGGGTCGCGTCATAGAGGCAGGCGTCGGGCGGCGGTGGCTTTTGTCCTGGCGCTCCCCCTGGCTGCTGGTGATGGGGCCTGAGGGCTCGCACTGTCCAATGGACGGTGCGGCCCTGGCGGCGGAGGAGCGGGAGCATGGGTTGAGGGAGCGGAAGAGCGGCGGGCGGGGTGTGTAGCATTGGTGGATGTGTGTGTAGTGCGGCGGCAGGATGATTGGGTTTGCGGGCAGAATCTGCGGCTCGCAATGGCGCATGCGCGCCATTGCTTGCTCGCAGTACCGCAAAGCATTCTGGGATTCGGCGACAACGCCCGAAATCTCAAACTGCGGATTATATAAATAGATATACACTGTGCAGGGTGTATGAGGAGGAGAGCCTGTATACTGGTCACTATATACTATATATACACTGTACAGTTGGAGGAGGAGGAGAAGAGCCTGTATACTGGTCACTATATATATATACACTGTGCAGGGTGTATGAGGAGGAGGAGGAGAGCCTGTATACTGGTCACTATATCTATATACACTGTGCAGGGTGTATGAGGAGGAGGAGGAGAGCCTGTATACTGATGACTATATACTATATATACACTGTACAGGTGTATGAGGAGGAGGAGAGCCTGTATACTGATCACTATATACTATATATACACTGTACAGGTGTATGAGGAGGAGAGCCTGTATACTGATCACTATATACTATATATATACACTGTACAGGTGTATGAGGAGGAGGAGAGCCTGTATACTGGTCACTATATATATATATACACTGTGCAGGGTGTATGAGGAGGAGAGCCTGTATATTGGTCACTATATACTATATATATACACTGTAGAGGTGTAGGAGGAGGAGGACAGCCTGTATACTGGTCACTATATATATATATACACTGTGCAGGGTGTATGAGGAGGAGAGCCTGTATACTGGTCACTATATACTATATATACACTGTACAGTTGGAGGAGGAGGAGAAGAGCCTGTATACTGGTCACTATATATATATACACTGTGCAGGGTGTATGAGGAGGAGGAGGAGAGCCTGTATACTGGTCACTATATCTATATACACTGTGCAGGGTGTATGAGGAGGAGAGCCTGTATACTGATCACTATATATTATATATATACACTGTACAGGTGTAGGAGGAGGAGAGCCTGTATACTGGTCACTATATATATATATACACTGTGCAGGGTGTATGAGGAGGAGGAGGAGAGCCTGTATACTGGTCACTATATATATATATATATATATATACACTGTACAGGTGTATGAGGAGGAGAGCCTGTATACTGATCACTATATGTTATATATACACTGTACAGGTGTAGGAGGAGGAGAGCCTGTATACTGGTGACGTGCAAGGGAGGGGTTAAAAAAAATAAAAAAAGATTATGCTCACCTGACCCCGAGCCCCCGCCGTCTTCTGGCGTGTTCCGCCGTCTTCTGGCGTGTTCCGCTAGGCTCCCGGTGCCTGGAGTGATCTTCTATCTACTGAGACTGAAGGACCTGTGGTGATGTCAGAGTCACGTGACCCGCGATTTGGCTGGAGTAAGCTGGTGTCACGTGACTCTGACATCAGCACAGGTCCTTCAGTCTCAGTAGATAGAAGATCACTGGAGGCACCGGGAGCCTGCACAGCCACCGGGAGCCTAGCGGAACACGGCAGAAGACGGCGGGAGAGGGCGGGAGACAGCGCGGGCTCGGGTAGAGGTGAGGTTTTTTTTTTTTTTTTAGAGTAGTGCGGGTCTGCGGCTCGTGATGACGCTGCGCGTCATCACTCGCAGTCCCGCGCAAAGCATGTTGGGATTGGGCTACAGTGCCCAACTCCCGATTATATAAGTAGATGAGTGAGTATTAAAACATTTTTATGCACTTTCACAGGATGCTTTTAGGAGACAAAAGAAGTGTGAGATTAGTGATGGTATGCTGCAGAGACATGTTTTGATAGCTTAGGAGGCGTTTTGGAGGTGACAGGATCCCTTTAACAGGTCACATTCACTGAAATAAAAAGCTATTTAACTCCAAAACATCCTAACAGCCCAAGTTATATATTAACATAGGAACCCTACTTTGATACCACCTTCACAATTCTAGCATCCATTGATATTGAAGTGAGTTTCTGGAGAGTTTCTGCTTGTATTTCTTTGGATGATGTCAGAATAGCCTCCCAGAGCTGCTGTTTTGATGTGAACTGCCTCCCACCTTCATAGATCTTTTGCTTGATTATACTCCTAAAGTTCTCTATAGGGTCGAGGTCAGGGGAAGATGGTGGCCACACCATGAGTTTATCTACTTTTATGCCCATAGCAGCAAATGGCACAGAGGTATTCTTTGTAGCATGAGATGGTGCATTGACATGCATGAGGATGATTTTGCTCCTAAGAGCACATTTTTGCTTTTTGTATCATGGAAGAAAGTTCTCAGTTGGAAACTCTATATACATTGTAGAGGTCATTTTCACACCTTCAGGAACCTTAAAGGGGCCTACCAGCTGTTTCACAATGATTCCAGCCCAAAACATGACTCTTCCACCTCCTTGCTGACGTCGCAGCCTTGTTGGGACATGGTGGCATCCACCAACCATCCACTACTCTATTCATCTGGACCATCCAGGGTTGCACGGCACTCATCAGTAAACAAGACTGTTTGAAAATGAGTCTTCACGTATATCTGGACCCACTGCAACAGTTTCTGCTTGTGAGCACTGTTTAGGGTGGCTGAATAGTAGGTTTATGCACCACAGCAAGTCTTTGAAGGATCCTACACCTTGAGGTTTGAGGGACTCCAGAGGCACCAGCAGCTTCAAATATCTGTTTGTTGGTTTGTAAGGCCTTTTTAGCAGCTGCTCTCTTAATTTGATGAACTTGCCTGGCAGAAACCTTCCTCATCCTGCCTTTATCTGCACAAACACATCTGTGCTCAGAATCAGCCACAAATCTCATCATAATACGATGATCACGCTTAAGTTTTCGTGCAATATCAAATGTTTTCACCCTTTGTCCAAGGCATTGCACTATTTGTTGCTTTTCGGCAGCAGAGACATCCTTTTTCTTTCCCATGTTACTTGAAAACTGTGGCCTGCGTAATATTTTGGAACACCCAGTTTTCCTTTTATTGGGCTCTCCAGCCAAACTAATTATCACAGATATCTGAGATTGATTTCAATGATCCAAAGAACCCTGAGACATAATACCATCAATGGGTTTCATTGAAAAAAAAAAAAAAATAAAACCCTATGACACTTAAAACCAATTTGCATAATAATTTGGAATACAGTGTAGGTCACATAATAGCATATCTCACAACTTTTCAGCCCTTAAAAAGTAATTTTGCTCTTATTAATGCCCCTGGATTCACCTTTCATTGCAGCCATAAAGTATGATGCCAACAAAAGTGACCGTCAAACACTGTAAGATGCCCCCACAATGAATTCCTTCACAGTACCATCCAGTGGCACAGTATGATGACCCTACTGTTTCCCACATCAACTACCAAAGTAGTTGTGTCCCCAACACAGTATGATCCCTAACATTGACTCCACACAGGCCTACATGCAGTATAAAGGGCTTACATACAGTATTATAGACCCTACTATCCTTCCAAATAGTATAATTGCCTCATACAGCCTTCCGCATAATAATAAGGACCCCACACAAACCTTCACACTGGATAATTGCTTGCATACATGTAATGGCCCTCAAATAGGCCTCCATAAAGTGTAAAGGCTCCCTCACAGCCTCCAAGCATTATAATGGCCTCCACAAAGCCCTTCAAATATTATAATGGCCTCACATAGTCCTGCATATAGTACTGTATAATGCACCCAAAAGTCCACCATATAGAATGCACCCAACATTGTCTTCTATATAGTATAACAGGCCCCATACTGCCTTTCATATAGTATAGTGCCCCCCCGTAATTGTCCATGTATTATAATGCAGCCCCCATATTCCTCTCTATATTAAAATGCAGCCTCCATAATCCTCTATATAATATAATGCAGCCTCCATATATTATAATGCAGCCTCCATAGTCCTCCATATAATATAATGCAGCCTCCATATAATATCATGCAACCTTCGTATAATATAATGCAGCTTCCATAGTCCTCTATATATTATAATGTAGCCTCCATATAATATAATGCAGCCTCCATAGTCCACAATATAGTAGAACGCAGCCCCATCATCTTCTGGCCAACATGTACTCACTGATTGATTAAATGAATAAATAAATGCTTCTCCTCAGTTCCCCCGAAGCTCCGGTTTCTGTGCAAGCGGCCATACTGCACTCTGCACATCTCAGTACAGTGGCACACAGTTGTAAAGCTATTTCACCCCACTGTGCTGAAACTTCAGAGCACAGATAGAGCAGAGAATGATGAGAAAGGGAGCACTCCACTCCCTAATTTCATCATTCCAACACCGATACTATTGAAAGTGTGATGATGGGATGGTTGCCTGGTGCCTGCACTAGCACGGGCTCCACCCTGACTCACGGGCCCTTTAGTGGTCATGTGGTCTGCCATCTTTGGCAGTAACCCACTAACTGCAAAGAACTTGAAATGTTCATAGTTTTTTAGAAGATACTGTATATCAAGCCAGAGATGAACAGATAGATAGTCATGGACTAAACAGTTAGAACCTTTGATATTGTTCTAGAAAATGAAGTATTTCTCCCAGAGAATTATTGGTATTACACATTTCATTATACAGGTGTTTATTTTATTTGTGTGTTTTAGAACAACACACAAAAACAATCAGAGGAAAAAAGACAAATTGGACATATTTTCACACAAAACTTTAAAAATGGGCAGACAAAATTGTTGACACCCTTAACTTAAGATTTGGTTGCCCACCCTTTCAAATAAATATATGCAATCATTTGTTTCCTATTACTATCACCTCTAACTGAAATTTTATACCATTCTTCTTTTGCAAAATGCCCCATATTTGATTGATGCCTTCTCCCAACAATAATTTTCAGATCTCTCCACAGGTGCTCAATGGGATTTAGATCTGGACTCATTATTGAACTCTTCAGAACTTTCCAGCACTTTTTTTCTATCCATTTTTAGGTGCTTTTTAAAGTATGTTTGGGGTTATTGTCATGCTGAAAGACCAATGACTTAAGAAGACTCAAAACCAGCTTTCTGACATTGGGTGATAAATTGTGTCTCAAAATACTTTGATAATCTTCAGATTTCATGATGCCCTGCACACAGCCAATGCACCCAGTGCCAGAAGAAGGAAAACAACCCCACAACATTTTGAACCTCCCTCATATTTCACTGTAGGTACTGTATTCTTTTCTTTGTAGGCCTCATTCCATTTTCGGTAAACAATAGATTGATATGCTTTACCAGAAAACTCAATATTGGTCTCATCCTGGCTGCCGCCGAGATAAGCAAAGTTTTGTCAGTGTTTTAAAAGTTTTAATTTTATTATTAAATGTGTCTATACTGTCTCTAGGGGGTGTCCACCCCCCCTAGAGACCTACCACCCACTCAGATGGGCATATAATAATTTAATATCTTATGTACAGCAGCCGGCTCCTGTCAGCTGCTGTACAATTTTATGAATGAAGCCGCCGGCTCCTCTGAGAGCAGTGCACATACTATAGCTATTGTAGGTATAGTATGTGCGCTGTCCGAGGTCCTGAAGGCTTATACAGTGAGATCTATGAAATCATTATATGCCTATCTGAGTGGGTGGTAGGTCTCTAGGGGGGTGGGCACCCCCTAGAGACAGTATAGACACATTTAATAATAAAATTAAACCTTTTCAAACACTGTGAACAGTTTGCTCATCCCTGCTCATCCTTTCTGGCTAGTAGCAATGTGTGTCAGGCACTGGTGTAGCACTGTTGTGAAGAAAGCTACACCTCTTGTGTTTACTAGACTTTTTTTTACTGCATCTAGCTAAGCAAATCCTTTTTGGCTAGTAGCCAGTGTGCCAGACCCTGGTGTAGCACTGTTGTAAAGAAAGCTACACCTCCTGGGTTTACTAGCCTTTTTTTACTGCATCCAGCCAAGCAAATTCTTTTTTGACTAGTATTAGCATGTACCAGGCACTGGTGTAGCACTGTTGTGAAGAAAGCTACACCTCCTTTGTTTTAATAGCCTTTTTTACTGCATCCAGC
>JARQOC010000001.1:379535941-379556986 GCA_033576535.1 Allobates femoralis
AAAACGTATTAACTGAGTACCCTGTTTTTGATACTGTTTTTTTACTAAGCACTTGCTTTTTATTATTATCTTTTTATAGCAGTGTACTTCCACACGTTTATTATACTGTTTTCTCTGTGATTTAGTTATGTGGTGGTGTGAACGCAGTCCTACAGACCCGTTCACATTGTGCCCTGGCTCAGTTGCAGTTTTTCAGATTATCAAACATGGTCACATTGGACAAAGTGTTTAGAAACAATTTGGTGTATGCTGCAAATAAATTGCTTGTACACTATGAAGTTCGACCCATTCTCCAGACTTTTTATCAGCAGTTAGTGTCCATTGGTCTATTTGCAGAAATGTCTGTGGACGCATCATCAACACTTCATACCTATGAAAAGAGTTAAAATGTCTGCTGTAAACAATAGTTATCAGACATGCCTCACTTTGACGTGATATCAATATCCTAGATGCTATTTTTATGTAAATACTATTATGTATGATAAAAGTAAAAATACATTCTAGGAGTAATATCCTTGTTCAAGAGACAGAAAAATTCTATTTTAAGATTTCAGAGCACAAAGGCTCCTTCATCAGGCTGGATTACAAATAAATTACCGAAATAAAAACACAACATTCACTCCTTCACCTCCGGGCGATTTTCACTTTCATTTTTGTTTTTTCCTCCCTTCTTACAAGAGCCAACAATATTTTCCCTAGGGAAAAGACAGGGGCAAAGTATATGGTGCCAATCTAAGACCAGTAACTGATTAAAAATACTGTAAGATTACAATCTATAGTCAGTCACCAGATGGAAGTGCAAAACAGCATGAAATATCCACATGATCCGTGTTTCTGTAAGAGGTTTCCTGTTGTTGGTCTACAGCTCAAACCAAGGGCTGCGAGAACATTCTCCGGTGTAGGCTTCATAGACTAAGTGGTCAGGAATATAGAAGAGCTTGGCCTTGGTGCTCTCAAAAGTAATTGAGGTTTCGTAGGTGAGTATAAAAGGTTTTCAGTTTAAATAGACAAAACCAACGTACAATGCATTTCGGCTATATAATGATATCAGCCTTCATCAGGTACTTGTAAAATATAATTAAAAGTATACATAAGAGAATCTCATGTCTACATCTCTACTCCTCCATTAAATGAGCTTTCATCCTGGGTGTGTACCAACTCACTGGGAGTGGAAACCAACCACACCTACAATCTGTAGCTACAGCATAGCTCTAGCTAAAAAGCAATGTTTTGGTTTGCTGTTTTGTTTTGGTTTGCCAAAAGAAAAAAACAAAAGAATAGAAAAAAAAAATAAATGAAAGGAAAGGTATTTTCAAATGTAAATTGAATTTTTTTACTGCGGTGCGAATATAAATGATGATACAAATTCCATACAATGTAAGAAGAAATCATTCAAATCAATTAACATCTCACTTGTAACAGCGACTATGTGGTATATTTGATCCACTGTAGTTGTGGACTGCAATACTTGGGACGCACTGTGCAGACAGCGGTCGCAGATGCACTGTCATAGGCACAATGTTAAAAATGGCTATATTAAATAGAATTTATCCCGCCATTCATTACTAAAGCGTCAAAAAAATTTTGTATCAAAGTAGCACAAATACAACAGGGGGCATTGAACTGGATTAAAATTTTGAATATTAAGCCTGATGAAGACACACGAAGCCTGGATTATGTAAGGGAGCGCCAAGACCAAGTTCTTCTTCCAAGAGCCATACCCATTTTATTTTTCCATCTAGAGCTTGTTTTTTTGTAGGACAAGTTGAACTTTTGAATAACATTATTCATTTTACCGTGTAGTGTACTGGAAAATAAGAAAAAACTCAAAGTGCAGCAAAATTGTAAAAACGTACAATTCCACAATGGATTATTTTTTAGTAAATCAATTTTTATTGAGTTTTAAGCAATGCAAAACAAACATCCACCAATCACTCGTTTGGCAAGTTACATAACCATAACCATCAGATTTCTATGTACAGCCTATGAAAACTGTGTATAAGGCTAGGTTATCTTAACTAGCAATTATTTTGTGGCTGTACTAACTAAATCTTTGCCAATTCGAAATGTAACAATAAGTAAGACACCTTTAAAGGTGACTTCGGAAAAAAGAATAAGAATAGAATCTAAAGAGGCAGAAAGAGAAAAAAAGAGCAAAAGATGAAAGGAAAGGAAAGAAAGTGAGGAATTCTCCCATTCGTATAATGGTATCTAGGCATTCTCCATGGCACACCTGAGAAAAGATGAAACGCATTAATTATTTGAGCATGATCTCCATTACATCTCCGATACCCACTCTGTAAGGCCCTCAGATTCTGTATACATTATCCATTGAGCCCATATGCGATCATGTCGCTCTACACGACTCTTGTCTGGTAAGTTGTAGCTAATCAATTCCTCCATTCTACAGACCTTGTTCAATTCTACTACAAGTTCAGCTCGTGAGGGTCGTTTGGTTTTCTTCCAGTGTCTAGGCACCAGACATCTCGCAGCTGTTATAATACAAATTTCCATAAGTAAGAAGTCAACCACACTAAAGGTAAAAGGACCGAGACTCTTGGAGACCAACCAATTCGGTTTATATCCGCATTTAACCAGGGGTGGGACAGGATGCGGGAAATCTTGAGCAGGCATTGGCCGATCCTTCTCTCTGACCCTTTCTTTAAAGGTTCTCTGTCTGACCGTCCCTTAATGATGGCTAGGCGTGCGAGGAATTTAAAGGATGTACTAGTCGATAGCCACTACATGACTGTTCCACCAAGTTTGTTCGGATCCCGGAGACCACTAAAAGGATGCTTCCCTTGTGGTTACTGTGTGGCCTGTGGGAATGTTGAACGCATTGCTATCTTCACCTCCTTCGACGGCTCCCGCACGTATAACATCCGTGAATATGTATCTTGCGGCACGAGTTACATGGTATATTATGCCACGTGTACCTGCCGCAAGATATACGTGGGAAGAACATGCAGGGAGCTGAGGAGGAGGGTGAGGGAGCATGTGAGGGACATTTCCGCGGCCCCCACAGTGAAGGACCAGACCGCTTTGAAGACATTACCACGACATTTCCTGAAGCACCATAATAGTGACCCGTCAGCCTTGATGTTTAGGGGTATCGACGTGGTACATGGTGATATCAGGGGTAGTGATGTTCGTAAAATACTGTCACAACGTGAAATAAAGTGGATTGTGGCACTGGACACAATGTCACCTCGTGGGTTGAATGGAGAGCTAAGCTTTGCGCCCTTCCTATAACTGTTGCCGCCTGGTGTACCCGGGCCTTTTTGTACCTCTTATATGATTAGTTGGATTTTTCTGACTTTTTTATGTATTTATTTTATTACTTTTAAGGAGTTTTTAGGCTTCCTCCTCCGGCTTTGTTGGAATGGTCTGCGGCTCTACAACATGGACGAGCAATTGTCCCCTATGGAGGAACCTGAATGTTGCAGTACACTGTGTAATATCCTCTCCAAGTCTACACTGGACCATAAAATGGACATCTACTAATATATTATATTATAAGTACATCATACCCAGTGCAGGAATATGAACAATGGATAGTGGCTCCATCATGGACATTTGATGTGATTTGGGTTAAGAGTTTAGTGTGCATTAAGTATATGAGGTCTCCTATTGAAGCTGATTGATCTGGGGCGCGCCTGGTGATGAGATCTCCTGCCTACCAGCGCTGGTGTCGTGGCCCTGCGCGTGCACAGTCGCTATGGTGATGCGTCCCTGCGACCGTGCGCGCGTGTGCGGCCTGACGCTGGTGGGGTGGGCGTTACAGTGTCTCGTCATGTGGGCCCGTGTCACTTCCGGTCAGGTGACTCAATTGCGGAACGTCACTTCCGGTGACATAACACCCGGGCAGCAGATAAAAACCTCCGGTGGAGGGACCTTAAGCATCCCCTGATGGAGTAACCTATACAGTAAAAGGTCACGAAACGCGTTGGGGTCCTCCTGTCCGGCCCACCTTCTCCCCCTTTGTCTGCCTCCGTGCTGATGGCCAACGATGGCTCTGGTAAATGTATAAACCTGCTACTTCCTTAAGGCAATGTACTAATACTGTTGCCGGTCATTTGGTGGAATAATCCTTGATTGCTTTACTGATAACTTGTATGCAGGCTGAATTTTTAGGTGTACATATAGCCCCTCCATTATAAGTCAAAATGGGATATGTGGAGCATGTGATAATACTACCTATATAAGATTGAACCCTAATGACTTTAGAGAGAGGGGAAAACAATATACCTATTGTATAAACATGTCTGTAAATGGGCCTCTGTGAAGACACCAGTATATAACACAGGTCAACAAAAAAAAAATTTTTTTCTGGTGCGTGCCCAAAATATTTTAATGAATTTGGGGTATTTTTGGGGTGCTGATTCTGAATATGCTATCAGTTTTGCCAGATTGGCTCAAGTTTTTGAGATTTTTGGTATCTTATTTATAGCACTTGTTCGTAAATGCGACGCATCATCTCATTAATTTCTTTGGATTAGTACTTGAACTGAGCAGTTCTCAATATAGTTTTGTGTTAATTAGTGTTCTAAAAGTTTGTTCATAGCTTGATTTTTGCACTAACTTTATGTTGTTGTCTGTTGTCCAGTGAAAAGCATGAACTCATCAAGAAGAAGTTGTCTTAACGATCCAGACTCATTCTGTTACATTTGTGGTGAATATACACTGACAAAACATAGAAGAAACATAACAGATTTCGTTAAAAAAAGTAGCAAAAAACGTCTTTTTTGTTACACATTTTACGAAAAATCTCAAAAACTTGAGCCAATCTGGCAAAACTGATGACATATTCAGAATCAGCACCCCAAAGTTACCCTAAATTCAATGAAATATCTTTGGCACCAAAAATGCTGTTGACCAGTTGATTGTAAAATGATGGGACACTAATTCTAGAGCTGCTTGTATATGATGAATTGTATAAGGAATAAGCCACTGATTTGTTTTATGCACGGGAGCACTTTACAACTCCCTTCCCCTGTCCTTGACTTTTGTTAAAAACTAATAAAACTTTAACTATTTGCAAAATCTAAGCTTATACTCCTTTTCTAAGTTATAAAAATCTCGCAGCTGTTAGGTAATATCTGAGGAGATCCTTTTTGAAGTTTGACATGGACATAGTATGTAGATTCAATAACGCTAGTTCTGCTATTAAAGTTAGGCAAGAAGATGTGACCTTTTGGTACAAATAACCCACATCTCGCCAAAAAAGGTTGTAGTACAGAGCAGGTGTGTGGAGATATGTACCTTTTTGGGCCATGCATCTCCAACATCTGTCTGACGTTTGAGGAAAGATGTTATGTATGTCCGAGGGGCAGCTATACCACCTTGCCAACACCTTATAATTTCTCTCCTGGGAGAGTGAAGGAGCAGAAGCTCTGCATGTGGAGATATAAATCTTGTCCCATTCCTCTGGCGAAATGGATCTGCCATTGTCTGTCTCCCACTTCCTCCTGAACCCAGGAGCCCGAGACACATCCCCATCCAGAACTTTTTGAGCACAAGGATCACACACACTCACGGTTTTGAAGATTTCCAAGGCTTTACTGGAGTTGTTGTTTAGCCAGTACTGTCCACGGAGTCTGTACTGGGGCCATATTGCTCCCACCCTGTCCAGGTCCCCAGCTTCCCACTGCTGAGCTGTGTTTGTGGCCTTGCTGCTGCTTTAGCTAGGCTGCTAGCCCTGTTTCTCCTCACAGGCACCTCCTTTGCTAGGCAACTTGAGTCTTTCTGTGTGCTTCTGACTTCGCTATGTTTCTTCGCTGAGGTACAGTGTAGATATATAACCTCCACTATACCGGTGTTTTCTGTGCTGCGTGTTTCAGTCACAGATTCGGATCCGGTATTCGGCTTCTGCGCTCCTCTGGGGCGAGTTATGAGGTAACTCAGTCTCCCAGATATGTTCCTTTGTTTCTTGTACTCCTCTCCTCAGACCCTTGCTTCAGGCCTGAAAGTAGTCATTGGTCCCTGTCAGGAGCTCAGCACTGTTCCCATTTACAGGTCTTCCTCCTAGCGCTCCCTGCACTAAACTGAACTGTCAACTGTCAACTAACAACTATCAACTAACTACTTCCTCCTCAGACCAGAATATATCAGGGAGCTGCTTTAGCTCCCCCTTCAGGCCCAGAGGTGCTAGTGCAGTGTCAGGTATTGTGTGGGGAGTTAACCCATGGTGTTGTTTCTGTGGCACTTAACCCCTGGGGTACCACACAGTATTTAACAGCGTGTTTTCCAAAGATCCGAGGTCCGGAGAGGACATCTGCTACTGCCAGCTGAAGCAAGTAAGTGCGAAGGTTTTTTCTCCACATTCTCCCTCCTGCAGCATTTTTTCAGCTGCAGTGTGGGTTACCGCGCTTCTGCATCTACGCAGCATGTTCATTTTATGCTGCAGAGTTTGAAGTGATTTCCAGTAGGTAAATGCAGGGAGAGGCTTCCCTGTACCCAAAGCAGATGGTGAGTACAGGGCGTCTGCGCTCTCCCTGCATTCACCCACAGGTTTCCGCAAGTCCGGAGCCACTGCGCCCAACATGCAGTGCCTCCAGATTGTATGCATATACTCTAATGCAATTTATGCTTCAGATTATATGAATGTGGTCTAAAGCATAGTTGTCTCATAAGAAAACTAATATTCTTGACCAATTTCAGGGATTACAGGAGAATTCAAATGCTGTATTTGTATGGTGGCTTTACATACTATTCAGAAGCATAATTTATAAATTATGTGGCCTTTTTATTGAGTAGCTAAATGATTATTCCCATCTACCCTTTTAATATCTACTAGAGTTAATCGTTATACCCTTCTATGCTTCTTGTTTTTTTAGATATCTCTACTGTTTAGCTGCACAGTCCCGCTGGTTATTTCTCAGCTTCTGCGCAGTTAGTTGTCAGTATTAAGCCCTTCTTCCTATAACCAGCAAACAATGCTGTGACAGACATCATACACCTATCTGAAGGTGATCTTTCAGGTTCTCCATTCTCTGCACATCATTCCCATCCACAAGATGGCGTCTGATGGAGGAACATGTGGCCAGACCTGTCCATCAGTCTCCTCTAATTGAAAAACACCTCACATGGGAGACTTGTTTTTCTACTGGAGGAGACTCCTGTTCTGGGTGGGTCGCAATGTTCTCCATTATTTGCTAATTAGAGGACAGGAGAACTGTGGAGACTCAAATATGCACTAATATGAGAATAAATGTAATAAGTTCTACAAAATCATGACCACAACACGTGTTACAATAAAAATAAGAATGTAACCAATAACTTTACCTTTACATAAAGGAACAGTTTACATAGGACAATGGAGTTGACAATATTCCTTTATAAACAGGGGATTTAATTGTAATTGTTGTAACTTGTGTTCTATAGTTTACTGAGTGTTCATCTGTTTTATAGAGTAAAATGTTCTGTATTGTAAGATAATTTTCCTTTGTGAATAGTATCAGGTTTCATTAAATTGGTTTACTGTTTGTGGAGCTATTGGCAGCATGTGACCTTCTACTAAAGAACAAATTATGTGCCATCGTTAGCTAAACAGCAAAGTGTGTAGGTCAACACATGATTGATAGGCTGGCGGATTTCAGCTATTCTGTTGATAAGCAGATAGATCTATTCTAATAGGCAAAATGACATGTTCATTTTCAATGTTGCTAAATCATCTCAAGCGAGTTGATGCTATATTGTGCATTAATGCCTTGTTTAAGTGTATTGCATAAATGAAAAAAGCAAAGAAAGACAATTGAAACATTTACTAGAGAAATGTTTGTAATTAATTATATTTTAAGCAAGGATTACTGCAAGCAGCGGCGTACCTAGAAATCATGGGGCCCACAGCAGAATTTCTAATTGCCCACCCCCACATAATATAATATACTGTAAATAATAATATATGTCTACACTGTGTTCCAAATTATTATGCAAATGTTCTTTTCTCTGATTTTTCTAAATGTTTGGTGCAAATGACAGTCAGTGTATTAAAAGTCATCACCCGTTAGAGTATACATCAAATTTTATTGAAGAAATCTCCCTATGATAACAGTATATAATGTTCAAAATTAAAAAAACTCTAAATGCACTGTTCCAAATTATTACACACAGTAGAGTTTCTAAACATTTGATATGTTTGAAAGAACTGAAAATGCTCATTTGTTGAATTTGCAGCATTAAAGGGATACTTTCAACTCCAAAACGCCTCCTAAGCTATCAAAACATGTCCCTGCAGCATCCCATCACTAATCTCACACTTCTTTTGTCTCCTAAAAGCATCCTGTGAAAGTGGAGAAAAACATTTTAATACTTACTCCTTAGTGATTATAATTAGCAGGGGCTATATTCTTTAGTCACCAGGGGGTGTTCTTTTGCAGCTCCAGGATCCAGCCCTCTCTCTGTCTGTGCTTAAGTGAAACTGAAACTGAAGGCAGGACTAATGATTTGCATTCTGTGAGTGATAGAGAGAGGGGAGGGCAATGCCTGCACATCACAGCAGAGCACACAGAGACAGGGTGGATCCCTAGAGCTGCATAACAGCCCGCCTTGGTGACTATGAATATAGTCACTGCTAATTATAATCACTAATGAGTGAGTATTAAAACATTTTTATGCACTTTCACAGGATGCTTTTAGGAGACAAAAGAAGTGTGAGATTAGTGATGGTATGCTGCAGGGACATGTTTTGATAGCTTAGGAGGCGTTTTGGAGGTGACAGGATCCCTTTAACAGGCCACATTCACTGAAATAAAAAGCTATTTGACTCCAAAACATCCTAACAGGCCAAGTTACATGTTAACATAGGAACCCTACTTTGATATCACCTTCACAATTCTAGCATCCATTGATATTGTGAGTTTCTGGAGAGTGTCTCCTTGTATTTCTTTGGATGATGTCAGAATAGCCTCCCAGAGCTGCTGTTTTGATGTGAACTGCCTCCCACCTTCATAGATCTTTTGCTTGATTATACTCCTAAGGTTCTCTATAGGGTTGAGGTCAGGGGAAGATGGTGGCCACACCATCAGTTTATCTACTTTTATGCCCATAGTAGCAAATGGCACAGAGGTATTCTTTGTAGCATGAGATGGTGCATTGACATACATGAGGATGATTTTGCTCCTAAGAGCACGTTTTTGCTTTTTGTACCATGGAAGAAAGTTCTCAGTTGGAAACTCTATATACATTGTAGAGGTCATTTTCACACCTTCAGGAACCTTAAAGGGGCCTACCAGCTGTTTCACAATGATTCCAGCCCAAAACATGACTCTTCCACCTCCTTGCTGACGTCGCAGCCATGTTGGGACATGGTGGCATCCACCAACCATCCACTACTCTATTCATCTGGACCATCCAGGGTTGCTTGGCACTCATCAGTAAACAAGACTGTGTGAAAATGAGTCTTCACGTATATCTGGACCCACTGCAACTGTTTCTGCTTGTGAGCACTGTTTAGGGGTGGCTGAATAGTAGGTTTATGCACCACAGCAAGTCTTTGAAGGATCCTACACCTTGAGGTTCGAGGGACTCCAGAGGCACCAGCAGCTTCAAATATCTGTTTGTTGGTTTGTAGGGCCTTTTTAGCAGCTGCTCTCTTAATTTGATGAACTTGCCTGGCAGAAACCTTCCTCATCCTGCCTTTATCTGCACAAACACATCTGTGCTCAGAATCAGCCACAAATCTCATCACAATACGATGATCACGCTTAAGTTTTCGTGCAATATCAAATGTTTTCACCCTTTCTCCAAGGCATTGCACTATTTGTTGCTTTTCGGCAGCAGAGACATCCTTTTTCTTTCCCATGTTACTTGAAAACTGTGGCCTGCGTAATATTTTGGAACACCCAGTTTTCCTTTTATTGGGCTCACCAGCCAAACTAATTATCATAGATATCTGAGATTGATTTCAATGCTCCAAAGAACCCTGGGACACAATACCATCAATGGGTTTCATTGAAAAAAATAAATAAATAAAACCCTATGACACTTAAAACCAATTTGCATAATAATTTGGAATACAGTGTAGGTCACATAATAGCATATCTCACAACTTTTCAGCCCTTACAAAGTAATTTTGCTCTTATTAATGCCCCTGGATTCACCTTTCATTGCAGCCATAAAGTATGATGCCAACAAAAGTGACCGTCAAACACTGTAAGATGCCCCCACAATGAATTCCTTCACAGTACCATCCAGTGGCACAGTATGATGACCCTACTGTTTCCCACATCAACTACCAAAGTAGTTGTGTCCCCAACACAGTATGATCCCTAACATTGACTCCACACAGCCCTACATGCAGTATAATGGGCTTACATACAGTATTATAGACCCTACTATCCTTCCAAATAGTATAATTGCCTCATACAGCCTTCCGCATAATAATATGGACCCCACACAAACCTTCACACTGGATAATTGCTTGCATACTTGTAATGGCCCTCAAATAGGCCTCCATAAAGTGTAAAGGCTCCCTCACAGCCTCCAAGCATTATAATGGCCTCCACAAAGCCCTTCAAATATTATAATGGCCTCACATAGTCCTGCATATAGTACTGTATAATGCACCCAAAAGTCCACCATATAGTAATAGGCTCCAAATAGTCCTCCATATAGTATAATGCACCCAACATTGTCTTCTATATAGTATAACAGGCCCCATACTGCCTTTCATATAGTATAGTGCCCCCCCCCCCGTAATTGTCCATGTATTATAATGCAGCCCCCATATTCCTCTCTATATTAAAATGCAGCCTCCATAATCCTCTATATAATATAATGCAGCCTCCATATATTATAATGCAGCCTCCATAGTCCTCCATATAATATAATGCAGCCTCCATATAATATCATGCAACCTTCGTATAATATAATGCAGCTTCCATAGTCCTCTATATATTATAATGTAGCCTCCATATAATATAATGCAGCCTCCATAGTCCACAATATAGTAGAATGCAGCCCCATCGTCTTCTGGCCAACATGTACTCACTGATTGATTAAATGAATAAATAAATGCTTCTCCTCAGTTCCCCCGAAGCTCCGGTTTCTGTGCAAGCGGCCATACTGCACTCTGCACATCTCAGTACAGTGGCACACAGTTGCAAAGCTTTTTCACCCCACTGTGCTGAAACTTCAGAGCACAGATAGAGCAGAGAATGATGAGAAAGGGAGCACTCCACTCCCTAATTTCATCATTCCAACACCGATACTATTGAAAGTGTGATGATGGGATGGTTGCCTGGTGCCTGCACTAGCACGGGCTCCACCCTGACTCACGGGCCCTTTAGTGGTCATGTGGTCTGCCATCTTTGGCAGTAACCCACTGACTGCAAAGAACTTGAAATGTTCATAAGTTTTTAGAAGATACTGTATATCAAGCCAGAGATGAACAGATAGATAGTCATGGACTAAACAGTTAGAACCTTTGATATAGTTCTAGAAAATGAAG
Source organism: Allobates femoralis (assembly GCA_033576535.1). Lineage (NCBI taxonomy): Eukaryota > Metazoa > Chordata > Amphibia > Anura > Aromobatidae > Allobates > Allobates femoralis. The sequence goes on from JARQOC010000001.1 coordinate 379,547,391, forward strand.
TATTTCTCCCAGAGAATTATTGGTATTACACATTTCATTATATAGGTGTTTATTTTCTTTGTGTGTTTTAGAACAACACACAAAAACAATCAGAGGAAAAAAGACAAATTGGACATATTTTCACACAAAACTTTAAAAATGGGCAGACAAAATTGTTGACACCCTTAACTTAAGATTTGGTTGCCCACCCTTTCAAATAAATATATGCAATCATTTGTTTCCTATTACTATCACCTCTAACTTAGGAAATGATCCAATTCTATAGTGGCCGCGCTCCCGTGGTAATGATTTTAAGAACTTCTTGTCCACAAAAAATTTTATTCCTCAAAACATGTGAAAATATAAAAAACGGATACAACGCGTTTCGGCGGAGACAACCGCCTTCCTCCTTGAGGAAGGCAGTTGTCTCCGCCGAAACGCGTTGTAAAAATGAGGAAGGCGGTTGTCTCCGCCGAAACGCGTTGTATCCGTTTTTTATATTCTCACATGTTTTGAGGAATAAAATTTTTTGTGGACAAGAAGTTCTTAAAATCATTACCACGGGGAGCGCGGCCACTATAGAATTGGATCACTTCCTATTGAACCTTTATGCCTGTGGGAATCCGTGGCAGGACCCAATACAGGATCAATTCAAGGCGAGCAGCAGACCCGGATAAATATCCAAAGCGTGAGGAGGCTTTGGAAAAACCATATGCTTGAAGATTTATGGCAAGAGGTGAGTGCATAAAACTTCATTAAAAGGGCACCAGAGAGTTACATTGGTAACGCGCTGAGATTGGCGCCACATGTTTGTTTTTTATATATACCCTACAGGGAATCACCTTACTTCATATCACCTCTAACTGAAATTTTATACCATTCTTCTTTTGCAAAATGCCCCATATTTGAATGATGCCTTCTCCCAACAATAATTTTCAGATCTCTCCACAGGTGCTCAATGGGATTTAGATCTGGACTCATTATTGAACTCTTCAGAACTTTCCAGCACTTTGTTTCTATCCATTTTTAGGTGCTTTTTAAAGTATGTTTGGGGTTATTGTCATTCTGAAAGACCAATGACTTAAGAAGACTCAAAACCAGCTTTCTGACGTTGGGTGATAAATTGTGTCTCAAAATACTTTGATAATCTTCAGATTTCATGATGCCCTGCACACAGCCAATGCACCCAGTGCCAGAAGAAGGAAAACAACCCCAGAACATTTTGAACCTCCCTCATATTTCACTGTAGGTACTGTGTTCTTTTCTTTGTAGGCCTCATTCCATTTTCGGTAAACAGTAGATTGATATGCTTTACCAGAAAACTTAATCTTGGTCTCATCCTGGCTGCCGCCGAGATAAGCAAAGTTTTGTCAGTGTTTTAAAAGTTTTAATTTTATTATTAAATGTGTCTATACTGTCTATAGGGGGTGTCCACCCCCCCCTAGAGACCTACCACCCACTCAGATGGGCATATAATAATTTAATATCTTATGTACAGCAGCCGGCTCCTGTCAGCTGCTGTACATCTTTATGAATGAAGCCGCCGGCTCCTCTGAGAGCAGTGCGCATACTATAGCTATTGTAGGTATAGTATGTGCGCTGTCTGAGGTCCTGAAGGCTTATACAGTGAGATCTATGAAATCATTATATGCCCATCTGAGTGGGTGGTAGGTCTCTAGGGGGGTGGGCACCCCCTAGAGACAGTATAGACACATTTAATAATAAAATTAAACCTTTTCAAACACTGTGAACAGTTTGCTCATCCCTGCAGCAGCAGGGATGAGCAAACTATCCGGTAACCGGATTGCTCCGGATTACACATCCAGAGCAATCCGGTTAACGGATTGCGGGTTGCGGGTTCAGCAATCCGGTTAAGGGATTGTGGCTTGTCTGAAGCTAATTGCGTTCACTGCATCCAGATCTGGATGCGGTGAACGCAATTCTATTTTTAATTGTGACCCTAGCCTGTTACTATGTAGAAATCTATTTCTTTGTGACATATGCTGCTCTGTTCCCTCCCTGAGAAGTGTTCCTTATACCTTTGAAACTACAGCATTATCAGTAGCTTAGACATATCTTTAAATGACTTGAATTAGGACATGTAAAAATTCATAGTTTTTCATAAAAAGAAAATCTACAAAATGCACTTAACTTCCTAATGTTGCCCCAAGCAACTTCTTAATTGGTTGAAATTCCTTTGCCCATGTAATAATCTCCATATAAATACTAAATATCACTGACTTGTAATTTTTGAAAACAGACATTTTTCACAACATTTAGAATTTACTAAATATCTATATTTAGACCTGGTAAAGGGAACCTGTCTTTTCACAAAAAGGCTATCTAACTGCAGATACGTGGTCAATCTGCAGTTAATAACGTTCTAAACTTCACGGCCCCTGCACAGAAAGCCCAGCCCATGAGTATACAGAGTCAGCTGCCAGTCACACCCAGGACGTGGTTACAGATGGCAGGGCCAGCGTCAGCATTAGAGGCGAGCGATGTTCGATTGAACATGTTCGTCAATTTCAAATTCGACCTGTTTGGGCTATGTTCAAGTCATTCGACGAATGACAACGATTTGCTAAAAATTCGGTAATTCGAGGTTATGTTCGATAACGGTTCATTGACCAAAAGCGTTACTGACTTTTCACAGTAATACTTTTGTTTAACGTTACTATGTGTTTCAGTGTCTAGGAATAGTGGGAGGGAGGGGAGGGCTGGGGAGAGGTCTGTGGTCAAATAATGCAGATCTCCATTTTTTTTTTCCTTCCCGCACTTACTGTGGTTGGTCCAGTCTGTCAGCCTATCAGCACACATAGAGCAAAGTGCACTTTTTGCACACAAGGGTTTGTGTCATTTGCTGAGTATGTTACATGTCCTTGCCATATAAGAACCATCCATTTTCCCTCCTCGTCATTTTATCAGTGTTGGAGCTTAGTGTTAGACGCCACGGCTGCTGCTGTGTGCGCTTCAAAGATAGTTAGTTAGCGATTTCATTCTAAGTTAGATAGAGAGATAGTAGGTTTAGGGGCTACTTCCAAAAACAAAGTACTGTGTGCCAGGCAGGTCTGTTGTAGTGCTATGTAAGCATTTTTTACAGCATCTGGCCAAATCTAGCCAAGTAAATGCTTTTTGGCTATTAGCAGTGTGTGCCAGACACTGGTGTAGCACTGTTGTGAAGAAGGCTACACCTCCTGTGTTTTTACTAGACTTTTTTTTACTGCATCTAGCCAAGCAAATCCTTTCTGGCTATTAGCAGTGTGTGCCAGACCCCGGTGTAGCACTCTTGTAAAGAAAGCTACACCTCCTGTGTTTACTAGCCTCTTTTACTGTATCTAGCCAAGCAAATCCTTTCTGGCTAGTAGCAATGTGTGTCAGGCACTGGTGTCGCACTGTTGTAAAGAAAGCTACACCTCCTGTGTTTACTAGACTTTTTTTTACTGCATCTAGCTAAGCAAATCCTTTTTGGCTAGTAGCCAGTGTGCCAGACCCTGGTGTAGCACTGTTGTAAAGAAAGCTACACCTCCTGGGTTTACTAGCCTTTTTTTACTGCATCCAGCCAAGCAAATTCTTTTTTGACTAGTATTAGCGTGTACCAGGCACTGGTGTAGCACTGTTGTGAAGAAAGCTACACCTCCTTTTGTTTTAATAGCCTTTTTTTACTGCATGTAGCCAAGCAAATCCTTTTTGGCTAGCAGCAGTGTGTGCCAGACCCTGGTGTAGCACTCCTGTGAAGAAAGCTACATCCCCTGTGTTTACTAGCCTTTTTTACTGCATCCAGCCAAGCAAAACCTTTTTGGCAAGTAGTAGCATGTACCAGACAATGGTGTAGCACTGCTGTGAAGAAAGCTACACCTCCACCTCCTATGTTTACTAGCCTTTTTTTTACTGCATCTAGCCAATCAAATCCTTTTTGGCTAGTAGCAGTGTGTGCCAGGCACTAGTGTAGCACTGTTGTGAAGAAAGCTACACCTCCTGTGTTTACTACAATTGTTTATTGAATCTAGCCAAGCAAATACTTTTTGGCTAGTAGCAGCCTTTTTTTACTGCATGTGTGGTGCCCCTGCGGTCTGGTCACCACTAGAAGTTGCAGCAACTGGGATCGGTAAGTCCAGTCACCCAAACATACACCCAACACACTCCGTTCCCAGTGCATGGGACTTCAAACTCAGCTATTGCATGGCTGGAGGAAACAGGTGGAGGGTGGGGAAGTTAGTACAGGAAATGGTCAGGATAGATGGAACAAAAGCAAGAAACACCACAGGACGTTTCTCAGTCAGTTAGGAGTTCAGTCAAGGAGAAGTTAGCCCTGGAGTCGGGAGGAGAGGAGTTAGTCCATCAAACAGTTAGAGAAACATCAGGAGCAAGGAGACGGAGGAGAATACGAGACTGTGAGGACACAGACCTGGTGGCCTGTACCATCATGAGGCTTGTTCCTGGTCCCAGGCTACAGACCGTAGAAAGACAGAAGCAGTCCTAGGGTCACGGGTAGTGAGCAATCCACCCAATGCGCCCGAATTAGCTGGGAAGCTGAAGGACGGGGCAGGAACCAGGGTACCGGCCCTGAAGTTGCAAGGATGCTCCACACTCCAACCACAAAACCGGTCGGTTGCAGGGTCTTTATGTCCCGTGACCCAACCTCCGGTGCAGCAAAGAGAAGGCCACCGTACTACAGCTAGGGGACCAGGTAGGTTGCCCAATGAACGCCTGTGGCCGCTGGATGCGTGCGTAAGTGTGGGGAAAAGAGGCCCATGGAAAGAACACAAAAGGGGGTGATCTGGATGAGCCATCCCGGCTGCTAAAAGACTACCAGAGCCGCCACTGCACTGGCTTGTAACTAAAACACCTGACGAGAAAAGCCAAGTAAACCGGTTTGAAGCTCAGCACTGTGTGACTGTTAATTCTGCACCCGAGGAGAGGTAGACTGAGATGCCGAGCTGGCAGGAGGAGCCTGCCTGAGAGTGTCCCTGATCCCTGCCAGCAGCTAGCTCAGCCCCGCTGGCCTTCCATTCCCCAAATCATCTCTACAGACTATTTGGTTGCCTTGGGGATCCGCTCTTCCCGTGGAGAGGCAAACCATCACAGCTGCTACCCCCAACATCCCCAGAGGTCCCAACTGCAGCAGCGGCTCTACCGGCCGCCTTCCACAGATGGCGTCATGACACAACCTATTTTATTTTAGTTTTTATTTTTATTTTTATCCCTTTTTCAATTTCCCTTTTTACTGATCACCCGACGAGGGGATCATGGACCGGATCGCTTCACCATGACATCCCACAGCCCTGACGACATAAAGAGGGCCTGGTTCCAAGCACCTCACGGTCCCCACCAGGGCAAGTCACATCTAGCCAACCAAATCCTTTTTGCCTAGTAGCAGTGTGTGCCAGGCACTAGTGTAGCACTGTTGTGAAGAAAGCTACACCTCCTGTGTTTACTACAATTGTTTATTGAATCTAGCCAAGCAAATACTTTTTGGCTAGTAGCAGCCTTTTTTTACTGCATGTGTGGTGCCCCTGCGGTCTGGTCACCACTAGAAGTTGCAGCAACTGGGATCGGTAAGTCCAGTCACCCAAACATACACCCAACACACTCCGTTCCCATTGCATGGGACTTCAAACTCAGCTATTGCATGGCTGGAGGAAACAGGTGGAGGGTGGGGAAGTTAGTACAGGAAATGGTCAGGATAGATGGAACAAAAGCAAGAAACACCACAGGAAGTTTCTCAGTCAGTTAGGAGTTCAGTCAAGGAGAAGTTAGCCCTGGAGTCGGGAGGAGAGGAGTTAGTCCATCAAACAGTTAGAGAAACATCAGGAGCAAGGAGACGGAGGAGAATACGAGACTGTGAGGACACAGACCTGGTGGCCTGTACCATCATGAGGCTTGTTCCTGGTCCCAGGCTACAGACCGTAGAAAGACAGAAGCAGTCCTAGGGTCACGGGTAGTGAGCAATCCACCCAATGCGCCCGAATTAGCTGGGAAGCTGAAGGACGGGGCAGGAACCAGGGTACCGGCCCTGAAGTTGCAAGGATGCTCCACACTCCAACCACAAAACCGGTCGGTTGCAGGGTCTTTATGTCCCGTGACCCAACCTCCGGTGCAGCAAAGAGAAGGCCACCGTACTACAGCTAGGGGACCAGGTAGGTTGCCCAATGAACGCCTGTGGCCGCTGGATGCGTGCGTAAGTGTGGGGAAAAGAGGCCCATGGAAAGAACACAAAAGGGGGTGATCTGGATGAGCCATCCCGGCTGCTAAAAGACTACCAGAGCCGCCACTGCACTGGCTTGTAACTAAAACACCACGAGAAAAGCCAAGTAAACGGTTTGAAGCTCACACTTGTGACTGTTAATTCTGCACCCGAGGAGAGGTAGATGAGATGCGAGCTGGCAGGAGGAGCCTGCCTGAGAGTGTCCCTGATCCCTGCCGCGTGCCCCGCTGGCCTTCATTCCCCAAATCTCTCTACAACCATTTTTCCTCAATCCGCTCTTCCTGAAGGAACCTTGGGCTCCCTCTCAACGTGGAGGCAAACTACACAGCTAGCGCCCATCCCAGGCCCCTGCAGAGGCTCCAGCCCATCACTATGTTATTGTTATTTATTTTTATCCCTTTTTTTTAGTTTTATTTTATATCTTACCCGTTATCAATTCCCGTTTACTGATCACACCCACGAGGGATAAAAGGACCTGTCCCAAGCACCTCACACCCTGCACGAATGAAAGAGCCTGGTCCAACCTCAACGTCCCCGGCTAGAGCATTGACCAGACACTGTGTAGCCTGTTGTGAAGAAGTACACTCTGTGTCTTACTACAATTGTTATTGAATCTGCCAAGCAAAGTACCTTTGGTGTTACACATTTTTTTTGAATCTAGCCTGATACTCTTGGCTGTAGCTTTTCACATGCATGTTGTGCACCTGGGATCGGTACCAGTACAGTTTGACTAGCAACTGGATTTGTTACTCCATCACACAACAAATCCTTTGCTTCCATGTTGCATGGACTGTTCACAGTGTTCATGCTGAGGAAACAGATAGTGTAGGAAAACTTTATAATTGCAATTGGCCAGATACTTAACAAAACAAGAACCCACATGTGACTATGTCGTCGGTTCAGGTGTTAGTATTACCACCAAAGCCGGAATACGAGCTATCGTTTGTCCCTGCCACAACATTAGAAAACACTAGGGTAGCTAGACACTGTTGGACACAACGCTAGTTTAACCATAGTCTCTTGTGTAACACAGTGCCCAGTTAATACCTCAAATATAGGTAAAAGTCCTGTGTGGGATAGGGAATCACCATGCTTGGAAAGGGTAAAGTTTGAAGCTAGGACGGGGGTGAAAGTAGCGTAACATCGCTGAAGATCAAGGTGCGTCAGCTCCTAACACAAAACTCCGTAATAAGCTGAAGCTATGTACCGTACCCAACATCGTTGTGCCATGCAAGACAGTGGACAACGATAAGTATTGGGAGTATCCAGGTAAGAGATTAGCCAGGTCGAAGTCGTGGCCTGCGCAGTGGACAGTGTGGGGAGACAAACATATTTGAAAGGCCACAAAAGGTTCTGATGACGCACATTGGAACTGTTTGATGCCAAACCAGTTCCACAAACATGGCTGTAGACTAAAACACCTCGTAAAACCATAAACCGTTTGAAGTGAACTAGCAATTTGTTAATCATTTTGTTCGATGGACAAGAGGTTGAATTCAGAACAGGGGCCGGATGGCAGGAAAAGGGATGGCTCTGAGAGGTCCCTGATCCCTAACAACAGCTAGCGTACCCCACACAGTGTCCATTTTCCCAAAAACATCTGACAGCCCATTTTGCTTTGATAAATCCGCTCATTCTGAAAGCATACCATGGAAGTTACTGACACCACCAAACCAAGTCCCAACTGCAGGTCTCCCCAGGCACTGATGCAAAAACGTCATGCATCAACTATTTGTTTCATTTGATAATGTTTTTGTTTATCCTTATTCACTACCCTTTTCGCTATCCCCAGGAATCAGCAGCCGGATATTCACATAACAGCTTTCTTACATGCGCCAACATATGCGCGGCTTCCAGATCTAGGTTCCCCACCAGGGCAAGTCACATCTAGCCAACCAAATCCTTTTTGCCTAGTAGCAGTGTGTGCCAGGCACTAGTGTAGCACTGTTGTGAAGAAAGCTACACCTCCTGTGTTTACTACAATTGTTTATTGAATCTAGCCAAGCAAATACTTTTTGGCTAGTAGCAGCCTTTTTTTACTGCATGTGTGGTGCCCCTGCGGTCTGGTCACCACTAGAAGTTGCAGCAACTGGGATCGGTAAGTCCCGTGTTTACTAGCCTTTTTTTTTTACTGCATCTAGCCAAGCAAATCCTTTTTGGCTAGTAGCAGTGTTTGGATAGGTAGCTGTGGTCCAGTGTTCTGTTAAAATATATCGCCACACAGTGCAGAAAACACTTTTATATTGCATCTGCCCAAACCTACTTACCAAAATCTATTTAGGGTAGTCCACTGTTTGACTATGTAGCTGTGGTCCAGTGTTCTGTTGATATTTACCACCACACAGCACAGAAAACACTTTCGTCTTGCATCTGCCCAATCCTACTTACCAAAACCTATTTAGGGTAGTACCACTCTTTGGCCACTCAACTCTGCTAGTTTTACATCCATAGTTCTTTGTGTAACAACAGATTTGCCAATTAGTTACCCTCAAATATGAGTGGTAAAATGTCTGCTGATGGTGGAAAGGGGAATAGGCATGTTGGAAAGGGTAAAGATTTTTGTGTCCGTGGGGTAGGTGCTAAAGTAACAGAAACATCTGCTGAACAAATCAGGTAGGTCAGTGACCTGCTTAGACCTACTCCTAAATAAGCTGAAAGCTCATGCAAGCACTCCCATCAATGTTGTGCCCTGCCGCACACAGGTGGGACAACTATAAGTTTTGTGGAGTATATCAGGAAAAATTAGTCAGGTCGGTCAGTGACCTGCAAAGGCCTAGTGGACAGGGGAGATTGACCAAACAATGATTTTAAGGGCCCAAAAACTGTTCATGTGTATACAGCACATTTGTGAAAACCTGGTTTGATGCCCAAAACCAGTTTCCACAAACATTAAGGGAGATGTAGCAATCACTGCTTTTAAGCACCCAAAATTGGTGGATGTGAATACAGCAAATTTGTTAATCATTGGTTCGATGGACAAAAAGGTTGAATATTCAGAAACAGGGGCAGGAGTGTCAGGAATAGGTATTGAGCTCAGAGAGCCCTACTCAAGCCACAACAAACAGCTAGGAGACCCCAACAACAGTGTCCATTTTTCAAAAAAATTAGGCACAGCCACCACTTAAGTGACATAAATTGCCCCAGAGTTGAAACATTGAAATGGGGAGTTTAATGCAGCACATTGAAAAGTACACCAGCATTTAGTCTCCCCAGGCTGACATGACACTGGGATGGAAAAATCCTTGCGGATCCATGACTTGTTCATCTTGATAAATGTTAGTTTGTTTACACTATCACTGGACAGCCTTGTGCGCTTATCCCTCAGAACACTACCAGCAGCGCTAATAATAATTATAATAAAGCTTTATTTATATAGCGCCAACATATTCCGCAGCGCTTTACAATGTAG
>JARQOC010000001.1:379557086-379618754 GCA_033576535.1 Allobates femoralis
ACATATCTAGATGCATAGTGAGCACTTTGAACCCCCAGATGCTTCACAAATTGATCCATAATAATGAAAACAGAAATTTTTTGTGGAAAAAAAAGTGCTTTTTCATTTTTATGGATGAATTTGTGAAGCATCTTGGGGTTCAAAGTGCTCACTATGCATCTAGATACGTTCCTTAGGGGTCTAGTTTCCAAAATGGGGTCACTTGTGGGGGAGCTCCAATGTGGAGACACACCGGGACCCTCCAAACGCGACATGGTGTCCGCTAATATTTTGAATGGAAAATGAGCTCAATTTGTTAGCGGACACCATGTCGCGTTTGGAGGGTCCCCGTGTGTCTCCACATTGGAGCTCCCCCACAAGTGACCCCATTTTGGAAACTAGACCCCCAAAGGAACGTATCTTGATGCATAGTGAGCACTTTGAACCCCCAGATGCTTCAGAAATTCATCTGTAAAAATGAAAAAGCACTTTTTTTCCACAAATAATTTCTTTTTTCATTATTACGGATCAATTTGTGAAGCATCTGGGGGTTCAAAGTGCTCACTATGCATCTAGATATAATCGTTTGGGGGTCTAGTTTCCAAAATGGGGTCACTTGTGTGGGGAGCTCCAATGTGGAGACACACAGGGGCTCTCCATACTCAACATGGTGTCCACTAACAATTGGAATTGTTAGCGGACACCTTGTAGGATATGAAGAGCCCCTATGTGCCTAAACATTGGAGCTCCCCCACAAGTGACCCCATTTTGGAAACTAGACCACCCAAGGAACGTATCTAGATGGATAGTGAGCACTTTGAACCCCCAGGTGCTTCACAAATTGATCCGTAAAAATGAAAAAAGAAACTTTTTGTGGAAAAAAAAGTGCTTTTTCATTTTTATGGATGAATTTGTGAAGCATCTGGGGTTGAAAGTGCTCACTATGCATCTAGATACGTTCCTTGGGTGGTCTAGTTTCCAAAATGGGGTCACTTGTGGGGGAGCTCCAATGTTCAGGCACACAGGGAGGGGCTCTCCATACCCGACATGGTTTCCGCTAACAATTGGAGCTAATTTTCTATTGAAATTGTTAGCGGACACCATGTCGCATATGGAGAACCCGTGTGCCACCAGCACAAGGGCAACTGGTAGAGTTGGGGTACAGCACCAGAAAATGCCGCCTCTAATGAATGCGCTATTTTCTTGGGTGGCTGTGGGTTGAAATTTGCAGCGTGAGGGACCCACAACATTTGAGTCTCTCCACGCTGAGGATTCCAGTCAGCCAGCTACCAAGTTGTACATGGCTGGCTACAAATACAGCTCCGCCATATTTTTGGTCCAGCCAAGTACAACTTGGCAGCTACAGACTGCCAGCAACCCCCAGCTGTCTCGTTGTACCTGGCTGCAACCAAAAATACAGCGAAGCCCATTTTTTTTATTTCTAGAACTAATTCTAGAAAAAAAAAATGACGTAGGGCTCCGCCATATTTTTGGTCCAGCCAGGTACAACTTGGCAGCTACAGACTGCCAGCAACCCCCAGCTGCCTCGTTGTACCTGGCTGCAACCAAAAATACAGCGAAGCCCATTTTTTTTTTATTTCTAGAACTAATTCTAGAAAAAAAAATGACGTAGGGCTCCGCCATATTTTTGGTCCAGCCAGGTACAACTTGGCAGCTACAGACTGCCAACAACCCCCAGCTGCCTCGTTGTACCTGGCTGCAACCAAAAATACAGCGAAGCCCATTTTTTTTTATTTCTAGAACTAATTCTAGAAAAAAAAAATGACGTAGGGCTCCGCCATATTTTTGGCCCAGCCAGGTACAACTAGGCAGCTGGGGGCTGGAATCCTCAGCATGGAAAGGCCCAATCGTTCTGGGCCCCCCATGCTGCGAATTGCAGCCCGCAGCCGCCCCAGAAAATGGCGCATTCATTGAAGCGCCATTTTCTGGCGCTGTACCCATGCTCTTCCAGTTGCCCTGGTGCCGGTGGCAAACTGGGTAATAAAGGGGTTAATGCCAGCTTTTTATTGGCAGCTGGCACTAAGCCCGAGATTCATAATATTGGGCCAATGTTAGACCCGCCATTAGGAATCTCTGATAATTAGTCAATAAATACACACAGAGAAAAATATTTTTATTAGAAAAAAAACACAAACAAATTTCGGACTCCATCTTTATTATAAAAAGATCCGACGTAGTCCACAACGAAGGTCCCACGACGCTCGATCGTTTCCGATGGGATCCCCATGCAGGGGGATGGGGCATCAGGGATCCCCCTGCAGGGGGATGGAGGATCGGGGATCCCCATGCAGGGGGATCAGGGATCCCCCTGCAGGGGGATGGGGGATCAGGGATCCCCATGCAGGGGGATCAGGGATCCCCATGCAGGGGGATGGGGGATCAGGGATCCCCATGCAGGGGATCAGGGATCCTCCTGCAGGGGGATGGGAGATCAGGGATCCCCATGCAGGGGGATCAGGGATCCTCCTGCAGGGGGATGGGAGATCAGGGATCCCCATGCAGGGGGATCAGGGATCCTCCTGCAGGGGGATGGGGGATCAGGGATCCCCATGCAGGGGGATCAGGGATCCTCCTGCAGGGGGATGGGGGATCAGGGATCCCCATGCAGGGGATCAGGGATCCTCCTGCAGGGGGATGGGGGATCAGGGATCCCCATGCAGGGGGATCAGGGATCCTCCTGCAGGGGGATGGGGGATCAGGGATCCCCATGCAGGGGGATGGGGGAGGTCTTACCAGACGTCGGGCGGCGGTGAGAGGAAGCCGGAGGACGCAGGCAGGAGGACGCAAGCGGGAGGCGGCGGCGGCAGGAGGAGGTGAGTACCGGCGGTGGCGGGGGGCCGGGACAGCGGGGGGGGGGCCAGAATCAGCAGGGGACGGGGGATAGCGGGGGGGGCCCAGAAAAAGAAGGGGACAAGGCACAAGAGATAGCGAGGGGCCCAGAAACGGCAGGGGAATGAGCTTCAGCGGGGACAGGGGGATGAGCCGGGGGGGGGCAGACACAGCGGGGGACAGGGGTATGAGCGGGGGGAAGGGGGCAGACACAGTTGGGGGACAGGGGGATGAGCGGGGGGCAGACACAGCAGGGGACAGGGGGATGAGCGGGGGCAGGCACAGCGGGGGACAGGGGGATGAGCAGGGGGGCAGACACAGCGGGGGACAGGGGTATGAGCGGGGGGGAAGGGGGCAGACACAGTTGGGGGACAGGGGGATGAGCGGGGGGCAGACACAGCAGGGGACAGGGGGATGAGCGGGGGGCAGGCACAGCGGGGGACAGGGGGATGAGCAGGGGTGGCAGACACAGCGGGGGACAGGGGGATGAGCAGGGGGGGCAGACACAGTGGGGGTCAGGGGGATGAGGTGGGGGGTTATGAGCATCAGAGGGCACAAGCAGGGAATGTGTGCAGGAGCCGGGCACAGCTGACAGCCCGGCTCCTGCAGAGATCATGCAGGGAAGTGCTGACATTCAGCACTTTCCTGCGCGATCTTGATGTGATCGGTCGGTCAGATTGACTGACCGATCACATCGCTCTGAGTGTGGGGGCCACTAACAAGGGTCCCCACACCTCTGCCCCTGACCCTCAGCTGTCACTGACAGCTTTTAGAATTGAACTGTCACTGTTCGTTTAGAAGCAGTGACAGTTCAAAGCCATGACGAGTATACTCGTCATGATGCGGGAACTGACAGCTTTTCATGACGAGTATACTCGTCATTAGTCGTAAAGGGGTTAAACAATCATACGTAAAAAAAAAAAATTGTATCAATGAAAACACTAAATCTTCCCGCAAAAAAACCAAGCCCAAATAAAAAGTTACAGCTCACAAAATATGGCAATGCAAAATCACATTTATTATTGTAAAATTTAGTTTTTAATCTGCAAGAGTAGCAAAGCATAAAATATATTACTTTGCTAACACAAGGAATAAATCTGCTTTATCATATTTACTGCACTGTCAATGGTGGAAAAACAATAATAAAAACAATAGCTGAATTGCTGTTTTTTGTTCATTCTCCATTTGAAAAAGCTGAATACAAGGCGAACATAAAATATTATTTAACCCCTGAATGGTACCAAGAAATACTTAAAGGGAACCTATCAGGTCACTTTACCCCTCTATCCTATCACTACCTGTCCCTGCACCTTGTTAGATGATCCCTAACCATCCCTGTCTGACCTAAAGGGGCCCTATAAAGGTTAAGAAGAATTATTTATAACTTACATGTAGTCTTTATCTAGGATGCTGGACAGGTGGGCTCCGTGCTCCATTCTCCCCTCCTTGCTGTCTCCTAGCACACCCCCCTGGGTGTCCTTGCTCCTTGTGCTGTTATGTCTATGTGGAGCCCACTGGGACGGGGTACTTGCACCGGACCGGGGTATCACAGGGGGTATCACGGCGGTCCTTGGTCCAGACCATGTCCCGAGTTCTGCAAGTAAATGGGGGAATATTTACAGGGGAGTTTGTCGTGACGCCACCCACGGGTTGTGGTCAGGGTGACCACCGCTGTTGCAGAACCTCCGGGGATGATGTTTGGCAGCTGGGGCTGTAATGGCTCTCCGCAGGTAGAGCTTGGTTCCCTGGAGCAGAGATAGTAACAGTCTATAGATGGTGCTATGGATATTGCAGGATAGGGGTAGTAGTAGAGATGATAGCTGCTTGTGAGGGAACGCAGGATTTGAGCACAAGGATCATACAAACTCACGGTTTTGATGTTTTGCAAGTCTTTACTGCAAATGATGTTGTTAGCAGAGTACTGTCCACAGAGTCTGTACCGGGGCCGAGTTGCTCCCACCCTCTCCAGGTCCTCAGCTTCCCTCTCCTGCACTGTGTGTGTGGCCCTGCTGCTGCTTCTGCTAGGCTGCTGACCTGTCTCTCCTCACAGGTACCCCCTTTGCTAGGCAACTTGAGTCTTTCCTCTATATTTCTGACCCCGCCGTGTTGCTTCGCTGAGGTACAGTGTAGATATATAACCACCACTAGTCCAGTGTTTACTGTGCTGCGTGTGTCAGTCACAGTTTCGGATACGGTATCCGGTCTGTACGCTCCTCCGGGGCGAGTTATGAGGTAACTCAGTCTCCCAGATGTCTTCTCCTGTTTCTCTTACTCCTTCCCTCAGACCCTGGCTAGGCCTGGAAGTGGGTAGCAGGCTGTGGAGAGGCCTAAGGCAGCCCATTTACACCACGAGTCTTTCTTCCTCAGTCCTCCCAGGAACTGAACTAACTCCAACTGACTAACTGTCACTGCCACTCTGAGGTGAACATTAGCTCCTCCCACCACTCTGCTCTTCCCCACTTCCTCTCCACACCAGAATATATAGGGAAGCAGCTTTAGCTCCCCCTTCTGTCCTGGACGTGCTAGTGTAGTGTTGTGGGTTGTCTGGGGAGTTAACCCTTGGTGATATTACTGTGGCACATTAACCCCTGGGGTGCCACATTCCCCTTAGTGAAAGACAGTACTCCGGGACTGTGGAAAAACAAACAAACAGTTAACACAATATTTACAGAGTCTTAAAAAGTAAAAATAAAAAAATCTCTAAAATTCAAAAGAGTCCAAAAGTTCAAAATAGCAGTCCTTCCGGGGGTTTAGTCTATTGCCTCCAGGCTGATAGATATTTACAATAGAGTCTATACCACAACCAGTCCTGTGGTAGGTATGGTCCATAAATAAATAAAGAAGAAAAGTTCAAGAATATGCAAGAAGTTCGTACAGTATTGTCTCTGTAGGTACAGGCTTTTTTAACATTGCAAACAATATAAACACTTACAGGTGTCTCTTGTTTGTAAGTGCAGTAGGCCTCTAGGTCTTTGGGTCACCGCATAAGGGGCCAAGTTCTTACTCTCCGTGGCTGCCACCTACACAAGGCTACTCTCACCCTTTCTATACACTTTACACAGTAACGGGTTCAATTTACATTTACACAAACATATTTACATTTTACATTTAATCTTACATTTCAATCTCTGTACCTAACTGGTAACTGACATTTGGTACTATGCTCTGATTTGCAGTGTACTGGGTGTACTTAGCCTGATGGTGTGGGTGGACATGTACCTACTTGGAGTGTCTGGTACTATTGAGGATGGAGATCTGACAGTAGGACTGGCAAGCTCACTGGGACCAGGAAATGGTTCTTCCTCTTCAGGCTCAACTTCCAGTTTGTCAGGTCTTGGGACTTCTGGTTGTACAGGTTCTGGTGTTGGTTCAACCATTGGAGGGAAGGCAATCATTGGGACTGCAACTGGTCCGTATTAATTTGGCCATGTTTTGGGAAATCTCCTAGGACGGTATGGAAAACTTCATCTTCTTCTTTGACAGGTTGGACCTGTATGGGTACCGTTATTTTTGGTGTCTTCAGGGTTTCAGGACACGGTTTGAGATGGTATCTTGACACTACTGCTGACATTCTTCCTTAATCTTTACTTATTAGACACATTTTATCATTGTCTAAATTGGATGGTAGGACTGTATATGGGGTGGTTTCCCACTGATTATCCAATTTGTTGGTGCATCTCTTTCTCTTGAGAACTTGCTTGAGCACGTTGGTTAAAGGTTCTCTCTTGTCTTGCTCTAGCTTGATTAGTTAATGAAATTCATGCTTTAGAGCAAAAACAAATCTCCAACCCTTCCTTTGACTATTCGAAACATATCCTTAAATTGAGAACAAATCTCAAATCTCTCCTGACCACTGATTATGACAAATTTTTATAGACTAAAAAATCTAGGTACTATTTCTCTGCTGACAAACTATCAAAACTGCTTGCAGCTAAAATTAGACATTATAAAACGAAATCACGTATTAGCAAGATTAGGGACCCCCTAGGCCATTGCTATGAACACCCTAAAGATATAGTTAGAGTATTTGCAAACTTTTATCACTCCCTCTATAATTTAAAAGATGACCCAAGCTTTTCTAAACCCTCTGACGCTGAAATTAATAATTATTTGCACAAATTACATTTACCCACACTAACTGACCAAGACCTACTAAATTTGAACATACCATACTCTCAAAAAGAGATTTCGGGGTAATTAAAGGTCTTAAACTTGGCAAATCACCAGGCCCTGATGGACTACAGAACGAGCTGTATAAAACTTTTGAAACTAATTTTACTTCCCTACCTCACCAAATTAGCCAATTACACGACACAACAATCCTTTCTTCCTCAGGAAATGCTTGAAGCAATCATCACTATCATCCCAAAAGAAAAAGGTGACCCATTGGACACGAAGAACTATAGGCCCATATCCCTCCTAAATTCGGACACAAAAATTTTAGCGAAGTTGGCCGTGAATAGATTAAAAATCCATATAGGTAAATTAGTGCATGAGGATCAAACGGGATTTATTCCTGGCAGAACTGCTGCCGATGCCACTAGAAGAGCGGTCAATCTGATTACCCTTGTTGAGCGTACTAATCTTCCATCAGCCTTCCTTGCACTGGATGCAGAGAAGGCTTTCGACAGGGTCTATTGGCCATTCCTGTTTAGCACACTACAAAAATTTGGCCTTAAGGGTAATATTGTCAACCTAATTAAGTCAATGTATTTTGCTCAATCAGCTCGTGTCTATTCTAATAGTTCTCTGTTACAAAGATTTTCCCTTTCTAATGGCACTTGACAGGGGTGCCCTCTCTCCCCAATTCTTTTTGCCCTGTTTATAGAACCATTTGCCTCTTCCATTAGAGACAACATTAACACTACTGGCATCCCTGTTAATACTGCACAAACTAAAATAGCCCTATTTGCGATGATATTTTACTCACCATCTCAAATCCCCTTAAACCCCTCAGGCATATTACCACCACAATTGCAGAATTCTCGCATCTATCATTATATAAAGTTAAGAAATCTAAATCCCAAATAATTGACTTCAATATAGAAACCACATTCCTACACTACCTTAAAAAAGAATTTGAATACATATGGGAGGAGAAGAAAATTACATATTTAGGTATTAAGTTGACTAAACCTTCTTCAGATTTAGTTTCAGAAAATTTGACTACTCTATTCAACGCCTTTCATTTAGATTATATTCGTCTAGCTAAGCTAGAAATCTCATGGTTAGGTCGAATTGAAGCGTTCAAGATGATCTTACTCCCTACATTTATTTATGTTATAAGATCTCTTCCCATTTTTAAACCAAAACGATGGTTTCAGAAATTACAGTCTCAACTTATGAAATATATTTGGAATCATAAAAAGGCAAGAATTCCTAGCTCCTCATTATCGAAGCATAAGAAGATGGGGGACTGGGTGTTCCCAATTTCTATACCGTATATACTTGTGTATAAGCCAAGTTTTTCGGCCCAAAAAAGTCCCCCCCTCAGCTTATACACGGGTCAATACGGTACAAGGCGTGGTGGCTGTGGTGGGGGCTGTGTCCGGGGCGGTGGAGGCTGGAGGAGGCTGCTGTATGGGCGCCCCGTCACGTGGGGCCGCTCATTATATATGCACTGCTTTCCCCTGTCAATCAGCGGCAGGGGGAAGCAGTGCATATCTGCATATATGGCCCCCAAATGCTGGCACTCGCCCCCCTCCGTTCTAAGGCCCCCCCCACTGCTTAACTTACCATCCCTGGTCTTCTGCACCACGCCGGTCCTCCGTGCTCACGTCCTCGGCAGCATCCGGGGTCACGTGACTGGCCGGTCGCATGACGTCATCGTTACTGCGATGGCCGGGGACCGATGCAGCCGAGGACAGGAGAATGGAGGACGGAGCACCGAGGACCGGCGCGGTGCAGAAGACCAGGGATGGTAAGTTAAGCAGCAGGGGGGCCTTACAATGGAGGGGGGTGAGTGCCAGCATTTGGGGCTATATATGACACACCACTGGAGCCTGTATATCACTGGGGCTGCTGTATACCATTAGGGCTGCTGTATACCACTGGGGCTGCTGTATACCACTGGGGCTGCTGTATATACTGCTGGGGCCTGTATATACCACTGGGGCCTGTATATACCACTGGGGCTGTATATACCACTGGGGCCTGTATATACCACTGGGGCCTGTATACCACTGGAGCCTGTATACCACTGGGGCTGCTGTATATACTGCTGGGGCCTGTATATACCACTGGGGAGGCTGCTATAATACTGCTGGGGCCTGTATATACCACTTGGGAGGCTGCTGTATACCACTGGGGCTGCTGTGTATACTGCTGGAGCCTGTATATACCACTGGTGAGACTGCTGTAATACTGCTGGGGCGGCTGCTGTATACCACTGGGGCTGCTGTATATACTGCTGGGGCCTGTATATACCACTGGGGAGGCTGCTGTAATACTGCTGGGGAGGCTGCTGTATACCACTGGGGCTGCTGTATATACTGCTGGGGCCTGTATATACCACTGGGGAGGCTGCTGTATACTACCACTGGGGAGGCCTGTATACCACACTGCTGGGGGCTGTATACCTGTGCTGGGGTCCACCCTCGGCTTATACACGAGTCAATAGGTTTTCTCAGGTTTTGGGGGCAAAAGTAGGGGGGTCGGCTTATACACGGGTCGGCTTATACACGAGTATATACAGTAACTATTATTTGGCCTCCACATTAAAGCTCTCTCAGGGATGGTTACTTGAATCTAATAACACATCCTGGATCAACATAGAAAGATCAGCTGCTAAAACTGAACAATTACGGCCCCTAATTCTCGCCCACCTTATTGAGCCCTCAATGCCCCCGCCAAACTACTCCACCCTTAAAGCCGTTATTCTGGCCTGGAGAGACCTGGTGTACAAATCTGCTACACACTCCCCTCTAATTACAATTAAAAATATTCCTTTGGCTGTACTAGAAATTTTAATTATTATTATTATTATTTATTTATATAGCGCCATTAGGTTCCATGGCGCTTTACATGAGGATGAGGGGGACAAGAACAAGTACACTAAATCTAGGCGATCAGGACGTACAGGTACAGGAGGGGCAGGGACCCTGTCCACGAGGGCTCACAGTCTACTAACCTTGACCTGTCGACCTGGCTAGCTAAAGGCATAAGTACTGTTAATGACCTCATTTCTGATGGTACCCTGTTACCCTTTTACATACTGAAAACCAGATACTCTCTCTCAAGAGATGAAAGGATGAACTGGAGGCTTATTTCTACTTTTTTAGCGAAATTTTCCCTCAAGTTTGCTATTCCCCAAATAGTAGTACAATTACTAAATAATCCAGGGAAAATATCTCTCTGGAAGACAAATGTATTGTACAAGGTTTTCAATGAGGAAGTGAATCTGCCGAACAACCCCTTTTTTGAATCTTGGGAGAAAGAACTTAACATTAAAATAGATCTAGAAAGAATGAGTAAGACTTTAAACATAACATATTCTCATACAGCTTCGGCGACAATGCATGAGTCGTACTTTAAACTTCTTTCACGGTGGTATTGGACCCAATAAAGCTACATCGCATAAACCCCACCAATTCTCCTTATTGCTGGAGGCACTGCAATCTTCCAGGCACACTAGCCCACCTGTTCTGGGGATGTTCTAAACTGCTTACATTTTGGATAGATACTAATATTTTACTATCAGATGTCACAGAAATCACTATAGTTATTACTCCACAATTAGCCCTTCTATCAATTGGAATAGAGGACTTCCCAAAGCATTTACGATTTATTATTTCACATATTTTAGTGACTGCTAGACTCATCATTGCTACGAGATGGGCCAAACCTGATCCACCCACTATAGATGTTCTTATAGACCGAATTACCCAACATAGTGTATATGAGCACATTATAGCAATTAGAAGCAATTCTTTTTCAAAATACCTAGATCATTGGATGCCCTGGATATCTATATATTCTCCACTACTCTTAGTTAAGGCCAATTGCCATTTTATATACCATCACAGTTTACCAGTTGTTTACCCTTTCCTTTTCTCTTAAATGGTATTACATTACTATCTTTGTCTCAATAAAATCTTAATTCTTTACGAATTTTTTACCTTTTTTTGACACATTTGGTGTATATTTCTTTAGCAAACTTACAGTTTTTGTTTTCACATGTTTTATATCTGGATTTATAGCTTTGGTACTTATCTATATTTCTACATCTGATATTCGACTATATTGTATTATACAGTGATTCCAAACCTTTTTGTCTATAGTGTGTAGATTGTTTGCTTTTCCTTCCCCCTTTTTTTTTACTTCTGTACCCTTCTCCTTCTCTTCCCATGGTTATTTCAAAAATGTTTTCAATAAAAATATCTTGAAACAGATTTTCATGGCTTATTGAAAAAGTACATTTGCAAAAATTGAAAGTTTTTATGAGGAAAGGAGCTAAAGTTTTGATGAAAGAATAATAATAGGTGTTAGAAAAATTGTCTGGGCCCGGAGCAGAAGACTTTTTAGTAGAACGGATTATTTGTTCTATTTCAATGACAGATAAGGGAGTATTTAGATCACTTAGCTGATCCGCTGATACTTTGGGAGTTAGATTTTTTCTAGAAAGTTACCAATTTCTTGTAGATTAGGCTGAAATTTATGGGGATCTTGTTTTAGGTTGTACAGTGAATAATAAAATTGCCTAAATTCTTTAGCTTTGTCAATCGGATTTAGTACTTTAGTCCCATCAGGTTATTCAAGTATGCTATCCTATTTCTTATCTCCCTTTTTTTGATTCTCCTAACTAAAATCTTTCCTGCTCTATCTCCCATGGCATAGTATTTTGTTTTGGACTTTTTAAGTGCTTTTTCATACTGGAATAAAAGTAGAGCACGCAGCCTCATTCTATGTTCCGTTATTTTTTGGGACAACTGTTCGGTGGGGTTTTTCTTGTTGCTTTATTCCAGATTGTTAATTTGAGTTAATAGATCTGACACGGCCGCCTCTCTTCTTTTTCTTTTCTACTGCTGCCATCTTAATAAACCTTAATAAGCCTTGTAGGCTGACCATGCCACTTAGTCTGAGGTGGAGTTATTATCATTTATGAATATGCAAATAGAGTCTGGGGAGCCTCGGTTAGGAGTCTCAAACACAGGACTAGCCAGATATCCCTCCAGGGAAGAACCCAGCCAAGGAACTCCATAACCACCATGTTAAGTGGCCCTTTTAGTCAATATCCAGCTCTTTCACAAGCTTAGAGATATGACAAGGGAATACCAAGGCCAGGTATCCATCCACAGACAGCGGGTTTCGGGGTGTTGCCCCTCATCAGTGTGGAGTAGAATTCTGGCTAGGTGGAAGCAAGGCCTAGTAGACCAACATCACAAAGCATTCACTGATCTCAAGGAGACCAGTCCAAGAAAACACTGCGGGCAGCTGGCTTAAGTGCTCAACACAGTGAATTCCTAGGCGCATTGCCCCCGGGTGAATTATGAATATTCAAATAGAGTCTGTGGAGCCTCAGTTAGGAGTCTCAAACACAGGACTAGCCAGATATACCTCCAGAGAAGAACCCAGCCAAGGAGTGGCTCCTTGCGGAGAACACCATAACCACCATGTTAAGTGGCCCTTTTAGTCAATATCCAGCTCATTTACAAGCTTAGAGATATGACAAGGGAATACCAAAGCCAGGTATCCACAGACAGCTGTTTCGGACTTTTGCCCCTATCAGTGTGGAGTAGGATTCTGCCTAGGTGAAAGCAAGGCCTAGTAGACCAACATCACCAAGCATTCACTGATCTCAGGGAGACCAGTCCAAGAAAACACTGCGGGCAGTTGGCTAAAGCGCTCAATACAGTGAATTCCTAGGCGCATTGCCCCTGGGAATTATGTATATGCAAATAGAGTCTGTGGAGCCTCGGTTAGGAATTTCAAACACAGGACTAGCCATATATCCCTCCAGGGAAGAACCCAGCCAAGGGTATTGAGGGTTCTTTAGTCGAGTATTGTCCTGTGCCAACAAGTGCGTTTCTTGAACACAAATTACATCAGCAGTTTCTTTACAAATATTCTTCCAGAAGATGGATCATTTACCTGGTGAGTTCAAACCATTGGCATTTATAGATATAACCTTAATATGCATTGTTAGTACTATATACTGTTTTATGTGAAACAATTGCTCCTAAATGTGTGAAAAATATGGGGAGGACAAACAGAGAGAGGACGGACTGGGAAACAAATTTACTTGTATAAACAAATGCAGGGTTATCAAGCCTAAAGTTTTTCTTCATCATAAGAGGACGTCCCCTTACAGTTCCAAAATAAAGCAAACAGTAAAGAAAAGGGAAAAAATTGTTTGAAAGAGGGTGAAAAAAAGATACTCTGTGGGCATCTTTCCCTGGTTTCAACACTGCCATAGAGGCACCAGACAAAGAGTAGAAAGCAGGAAGCAGAGAATGGCTATTCAGTAATCAATCATGCCATGAACCAGTCTGGGTCCAATTTTTTTTTCTGAGGAGCTCTTTTTTCATTTGGATATATAGGCTAAATCTTCCATTTTAGCAATAAATCTCTCTCCTTTTCCGGGGATATGCAAACAAATATAGAATTGTCCCTCAAGACTTTCAGTTTTGTGGGGAACTCCCAGTGGTACTTTATTCCTTGTTCCCTGAGAGCTGTAGTATATGGCATATACGCACTCCTCTGAGCTAGAGTACCTGCCGACAAGTCAGGGAATACCTTCAGGTGAGCCAAGTTATCTGGAAGTTTCGGCCTTTTCCTTAGACCAGTCATAAAAATCTCCTTTATTGTATTGAAATTAATGCGGGCAATAACATCTCTAAAATCTGGGTTGAGACCTTTTGGTTTTGGAATCCTGTGAATTCTATCCACAATTAAGTCCTTGCTGTCTGCAGAAGGAATCACTGTGTATGAAGCTTTGCAAGAGACTTGGCAAATCTTTGTCAGGAATAGATTCATCAATCCCTCTAATGTAAAAATTATTCCTTCTGGATCTGTCCTCAAAATCCAGTGTTTTGTTGTGGATTTGGGAAACCTCCTTTTCTAAAGCCTCATTAGCATCTATTAGTTCATTATGAGATTTAGTAAGTTCTGCCAGCTTCTGCTTCAGGTGAGCTATTCTGGTTCCCCGATCCTTGAGTTCTCCCCTGATTTCTGCCTTCAACTCAGCTATCATTCTTTTAAGATCAGCTTTTAGTCCTTGCCACAGGGATTTTAGCAACGTCTCCATTGTTTTCTGTGTAAGGGGAATATCTGGCTGAGCTTCCCTTCCCCCTTCTGAGGCTGCTGTGTGTGAGCCACACTGAGAAAAGCAGGGAGAGGGGACTGGGGAGTGAGACGCTGTAGCTATTTGAGGCAGTATTGAGTACCTGGTCTCTGGAGAAATATGCAGTCACCTTCTTTGGAGATCTCCTTCTTGCTGACTTGCTACACACCATTGGAACCCCTGTGTCCTCAGGTCACCAGGTAACTTATTTAGGGCTTCCCAGAGAGGTTTTTCATCTTGTTGTGCCAAGTTAAAGCCAATCTCTACTGGAACTCCTGCACTAAGCAGCCTGTGCCTCTCTAAGTTCGCCGAAACCCCCTAAACTGTTTTTGTTGTCTAAATGAAGAGAATTTTTTGTACGACTTTTTGAAATAAAAATCTATTTCTGATCCCAAAACAGGGATAACGTCTTCTCTCCTAGTTGAGAAGCCATTGATTCTTTCATTTCAAAACAGCACACCTGTTTGTGCTCCAAATTAAAGGTATTTGAAAAGGTTTTTTAGCATTTAATGTTTTGTGATTATCTCAATGTTAAAACTTTGTCTTATCATCTCTATCCTTAGAATTTCAATGTTATTGTAGTGATTTTTTATATTGATGCTGATTTCTCTCATCTGAACATATATTAACATATAAAACAGAATAGAACACAAAAAAAGCTGTGTCATGATTTGTTGCTATGGGGAAGACAGGTGCTGAAATCAATCCATACAGGTGCATCTTAATAAATTAGAATATCATCAAAAAATTACTTTATTTTAGTAATTCAATACATAAAGTGAAATGCATATATTATATAGAGTCATTAAAGAGTGATCTATATCAAGTGTTTATTTCTGTAAATGTTGATGATTATGGCATACAGCCAATTAAACCCCAAAAAGTCATTATTTAAGAAAATTAAAGTAGGACAGGGGAAGGGTCCTGCATGTATACAGCTAAATTAATCCTTAAAAGCACTGTTGTTTTAATGGATGTATATTAGAAGCCTGTACACCAGCCCCAGATGTACTGACTGGTATACAGACACTTGTGGTACACCGTAGTGTGCTATATACCCTGCCTGCCTGTATACAACTAAATTAATCCTTAGAAGGACTATTGTTTTGATAGACAGATAGATAGATTATAGATAGATAGATAGATAGATAGATAGATAGATAGATAGATAGATTGATAGATATTAGAAGCATGTACAGCAGCCCCAGATGTGCTGACAGGTATACAGCCTTTTGTGGTACACTTTAGTCTGCTTAATACCCTGGCTGCCTGTATACAGCTAAATGAATCCTAAAAGGACTATTGTTTTGATGGAGATAGATATTAGAAGCTTGTACATCAGTCCCAGATGTGCTGATTGGTATACAGCCACTTGTGGTCCACTGAAGTGTGCTATATATCCCTCCCGCCTGTATACAGCTAAATTAATCGTTAGACGGACTGTTGTTTTGATAAATAGATAGATAGAGAGATAGATAGATAGATATTAGAAGCCTGTTCAGCAACCCCAGATATGTTGACTGGTATACAGCCACTTGTAGTACACTGTAGTGTGCTATATACCCTGCCTGCCTGTATACAGCTAAATTAATCCTAAAAGGACTCTTGTTTTGATGGAGACAGATATTAGAAGCTTGTATACAAGCCCAGATGTGCTGACTGGTAGACAGCCACTTGTGGTACATCGTAGCGTGCTATATACCCCTCCTGCCTATATACAGCTAAATTAATCCTTAGAAGGACTGTTGTTTTGATGGAGATAGATATTAGAAGCCTGTACAGCAGCCCCAGATGTGCTGACTGGTATACAGCCTCTTATGGTACACCGAAATGTGCTATATACCCTGCCTGCCTGTATACAGCTAGATTAGTCCTCAAAAGGACTGTTGTTTTGATGTATATTGTATCCCAGCACCTACACTACCTGAAAGACCCAAAATCTGTCCCTCAATCAGCAGCACCTCTCCCTACACTAGCTGACAATATGGAGCAGAGTGACAAGCATAGCGCGGTCAGGTCTTATATAGCCCTGATGACGCTGTGTGGCCAGCCAATCACTGTAATGCCACAACCAACATGGCTGTTGAATTACAGTGAGTGGCAGCCAATCCCTGCATGTGGGCTGGCTCTGTAAAGAGCTCCAACATGCAGGGAGGTGGACCCGAGCATGAATCCAAGCGTCTCGCCAGTACTCGGTGCTCGACGAGCATTGCGAGTACAGTCATGGCCAAAAGTTTTGATAATGATACAAATATTAATTTTAATAAAGTCTACTGCTTCAGTTTTTCTAATGGCAATTTGCATATACTCCAGAATGTCATAAAGAGTGATCAGCTTAACAGCAATTACTTGCTAAGTCAATATTTGCCTAGAAAATGAACTTTAACCCCCAAAACACATTTCAACATCATTGCAGTCCTGCCTTAAAAGGAGCAGCTAACATCGTTTTAGTGATTGTTCCATTAACACAGGTGTGGGTGTTGATGAGGACAGGGCTGGCGAACAATCAGTCATGATTAAGTAAGAATGACACCACTGGACACTTTAAAAGGAGGGTGGTGCTTGGTATCATTGTTTCTCTTCAGTTAACCATGGTTATCTCTAAAGAAACACGTGCAGCCATCATTGCACTGCACAAAAATGGCCTAACAGGGAAGAGTATCGCAGCTAGAAAGATTGCACCTCAGTCAACAATCTATCGCATCATCAAGAACTTCAAGGAGAAAGCTTCCATTGTTGTCAAAAAGGCTCCAGGACGCCCAAAAAAGACCAGCAAGCGCTAGGACCATATCTTAAAACTGTTTCAGCTGCGGGATCGGACTACCAGCACTGCCGACCTTGCTCTGGAATGGCAGCAGGCTGGTGTGAGTGCTTCTGCACTCACTGTAAGGCGGAGACTCTTTGAGCAAGGCCTGGTTTCTAGGAGGGCAGCAAAGAAGCCACTTCTCTCCAGAAAAAACATCAGGGACCGACTGATATTCTGCAAAAGGTACAGGGAGTGGACGGCTGAGGACTGGGGTAAAGTCATTTTTTCTGATGAATCCCCTTTTCGATTGTTTGGGACCTCTGGAAAACAGCTTATTTGGAGAAGAAGAGGTGAGCGCTACCACCAGTCTTGTCTCATGCCAACTGTAAAGCATCCTGAAACCATTCATGTGTGGGGTTGCTTCTCAGCCAAGGATAAATAATAAATAATGGTAAATAATAAATATAATAAATAATAAAGAATGGTACCAGAATGTCCTCCAAGAGCAACTTCTCCCAACCGTCCAAGAGCAGTTTGGCGCCCAACAATGCCTTTTCCAGCATGATGGAGCACCTTGCAATAAAGCAAAGGTGATAACTAAATGGCTCAGGGAACAAAACATAGAGATTTTGTGTCCATGGCCTGGAAACTCCCCAGATCTTAATCCCATTGAGAACTTGTGGTCAATCATCAAGAGACGGGTGGACAAACAAAAACCAACAAATTCTGGCAAAATGCAAGCATTGATTATGCAAGAATGGACTGCTATCAGTCAGGATTTGGTCCAGAACTTGATTGAGAGCATGCCAGGGAGAATTGCAGAGGTCCTGAAGAAGAAGGGTCAACACTGCAAATATTGACTTGCTGCATTATCTCATTCTAACTGTCAATATAACCTTTTGGTACTCATAATATGATTGCAATTATATTTCTATATAGAACCCAAATCTCCCGTCCATCCCACAGAAGACAAATGAAACTGCTGTCTCTTTAACACAATTGATCAATTTTATTAATATTCACAATTTAATACATTTGTCAAGGTACCCAAATTATAACAGGTTAAAATCCGTATTATTAAAATTCCTATATTAATACCTCTCATAACCAAACAACAGTATAACTAAGGGTGCACCTATGTAGTGTATATCATCAGATAGCTTAAATTCTGGTGCTCATAAAAGTACAAGTTCACCATCACATACAGCCCAGAACCAGCCTAATACTTTCCAAGGGGCACATTTTAAACCCTACTACACACTTTAAACAGGGTCCCCCAGCAGCACATTAATTTAGACTTCTGCTAGTAATTACCTTGAATTCTGGGCTGCACTAACGCTGTTCTGCTACACAGGCTCCTCACCCCTCCAGCCCTTATATTTCTGTATGTGATATAAACATCAGACAAAAACAAATAAAAACCAGAGGGCAGCAGATCATGTGAAAATATCATTTTGGTGTCATTCTCAAAACTTTTGGCCATGACTGCATGTGATGGGATTTAATGGAGAAAGAAAAATTGGGAAGGTTTTTTTAATTTGATAAAGAAACATTGGAAAGTCTGAACATACTATTCAATATCCTATGTAAAATGTTTGATTGGGAAAAACTAAAGGAAAGTCCAATCGTATGATTATTTTAAAGCTCTGCAATGTATAAAAAGCAAAATTAATTGTTTAAACTTCTTACTATGAAAAATATCTGTATTTTCCATGTATACTTTCAAAATGGAAATAGAGACAATTTTCTGGCACATTTGCTTGTTTCTAAAGTCTGAAATAACAAATGCACCAATGTTTTTTTGTTGTGCTGTAGCTGACGTAGATGAGTGTGATGTGTACTGCAGCTTATGGCTCCATTTGATAAAATTAGACACTGAATTACAAGGCATAATTAGATGAATCCCTGGTGATTAAGACTGTAAATTGCTGTGAATTTTTTATGATAGGAGCATAAAAATTATGATATCATTAAAACTGTGTTTTTATTGAGCTATTAATATAGTCTTCTACTTTTTGTGGAAATGTATTAAGTAAAGGCTATCAGAAATGGGTCACAGCTGTATTATAAATGTCTGTGGTAAGGATGATACAGAATGCACAAAAATCTCTAATAGTTTTATGTCACCTGTAGTTACAGTGACCTTGTTCTCTTTCCAATGTACATTTGTAACTGTGACCATTCACTGAATTAGCAATTTATTGGAAAAGCTTATATTTTTAATAAAAACTCAATTTTACTTAAAAATAATTTCTTACACTATTTAGAATACATTTGATACTCAGGCACATTTAAAGCAAATCTGTCATGACACCAGATTTCATAATACAAACCTCATACATTAAATTGTACTGCAACTCTTGTACTTATTTATAGAGATGAGCGATGTTCAATTTGAAATATTCGCCAATTTCAAATTCGAACTGTTTTGGGCGGTGTTTGAGTCATTCGATGAATGCAAACAATTTGCTTCAAATTCGGCAGTTCGAGGTTATGTTCGATAACGCTTTGTTCACCAAAAGCGTAACTGACTTTTCACAGTAATACTGTTATTGACTGCAGCTAGCCCACTCAATCCTTTTGGGCTAGTAGCAGTGTCTGGTAGTTAGCGGTGTAGCCCAGCTGTAAAGTAAGCTACACCACCTGTCTATCTAGTAGCCAATTTTTTACTGCAGCTAGCCCAGTCAATCCTTTTGGGCTAGAAGCAGTGTCTGGTAGTCAGTGGAGTAGCCCAGCTGTGAAGCAAGCTACCTAGCATATCTATTTCATACTAATTTTTAACTGCATCTAGCCCAGGTAATAGTTTGGGCCTAGTAGCAGTGTCTGGTAGTTAGCGGTGTAACCCAGCTGTAAAGTAAGCTACACCGCCTGTCTATCCAGTAGCCAATTTTTTACTGCAGCTAGCCCAGTCAATCCTTTTGGGCTAGTAGCAGTGTCTGGTAGCGGTGTAACCCAGCTGTAAAGTAATCTACACCGCCTGTCTATCCAGTAGCCAATTTTTTACTGCAGCTAGCCCAGTCAATCCTTTTGGGCTAGTAGCAGTGTCTGGTAGTTAGCGGTGTAGCCCAGCTGTAAAGTAAGCTACACCACCTGTCTATCTAGTAGCCAATTTTTTACTGCAGCTAGCCCAGTCAATCATTTTGGACTAGAAGCAGTGTCTGCTAGTCAGTGGAGTAGCCCAGCTGTGAAGCAAGCTCCCTAGCATATCTATTTCATACTAATTTTTAACTGCATCTAGCCCAGGTAATAGTTTGGGCCTAGTAGCAGTGTCTGGTAGTTGGCGGTGTAACCCAGCTGTAAAGTAAGCTAAACCGCCTGTCTATCCAGTAGCCAATTTTTTACTGCAGCTAGCCCAGTCAATCCTTTTGGGCTAGTAGCAGTGTCTGGTAGCGGTGTAACCCAGCTGTAAAGTAATCTACACCGCCTGTCTATCCAGTAGCCAATTTTTTACTGCAGCTAGCCCAGTCAATCCTTTTGGGCTAGTAGCAGTGTCTGGTAGTCAATGGAGTAGCCCAGCTGTGAAGCAAGCTACCCCGCATATCTATTTCATACTAATTGTTAACTGCATCTAGCCCAGGTAATAGTTTGGGCCTAGTAGCAGTGTCTGTTAGTGAATGGTGTAGCCCACTTGTGAACAAAGCTACACCGCCTGTCTATTTCATACTAATTTTTAACTGCATCTAGCCCAGGTAATAGTTTGGACCTAGTTGCAGTGTCTGTTAGTGAGTGGTGTAGCCCACTTGTGAACCCAGTTACACCGCCTGTCTATTTCATACTAATTTTTAACTGCATGTAGCCCAGGTAATAGTTTGGGCCTAGTAGCAGTGTCTGTTAGTGAGTGGTGTAGCCCACTTGTGAACCAAGCTACACCGCCTGTCTATTTCATACTAATTTTTAACTGCATGTAGTCCAGGTAATAGTTTGGGCCTAGTAGCAGTGTCTGGTAGTCAGTGGAGTAGCCTAGCTGTGAAGCAAGCTATACCACCTGTCTATTATATACTAATTTTCAACTGCATCTAGTCTAGGTAATAGTTTGGGTCTAGTAGCAGTGTCTGTTATTCAGTGGTGTAGCCCACTTGTGAACCAAGCTACACCACCTGTCTATTTCATACTAATTTTTAACTGCAACTAGCCCAGATAACAGTTTGGGCCTAGTAGGAGTGTCTGTTAGTCAGTGGTGTAGCCCAATTGTGAACCAAGCTACACCGCCTGTCTATTTCATACAAATTTTTAACTGCATCTAGCCCAGGTAATAGTTTGGGCATAGTAGCACTGTTTGGCCGCTCAGCTCTGCTCGATTTCCATCCGAATTTTTTTTGCATAGTTGCAAATTTGTTCACATACAAAATGAGTGGCAAAAGGCCTGCTGCTGGTGGAAAGGGGAATAGTCATGCTCAGTAATCAGCCGCAATCGTTAAGACGATATTTCCGTGTTGTGGCATGTGACAGGGCGAGAGTGATGGAAAGAGCATTGTCTATGATTTCCCGTAAGCATGCCTCAGCGTGCTGTAGTCCGCATGCCCATCTGAGATGATTGGTGTGGGCTACTGTGTTCCCATTGGGTGTCACTTGATAGCGCGCCATATTTGAAGAGCTTGTGAAGACAAAAAGTAGATAGGGGGCGCAATGGTGCGATATCCACAAGTATATTGCAAGGGTGATTTATATAACGTAGTTACTAACCTATATTAGTTGTGCTACCCATGCACAACTCTGGTGTGAGCCTAATGGTTTATACGTCCTCTCCTGACCCGAGTAATTAGATGCAGCGGCGATGAGCTGCGGCTCCAGACACTCGCAGCGTCCTCGCTCCCCTCGTGTAGTTTTCCGGACTCCGCCCCCTCGCGTCCACGTGACCAGTCCTTTAAAGGTCCTTTAGCTAAAATGAGCAGCGCCTGCCGTGTCTTCCAGGGAGATGTAGAATATAATGCAATTACCACGGTCTGGTGGGCGCTCTAAAGTAGATCCAGGATCTTGTTAAGTATGAAGTCCTTTATTCTAAAAACCTCCTTCCCCACAACATGTTTCGACGGTATAGTGCCGTCTTTCTCAAGTGGAATGGAGGTGATACACTGATTACAACAATATAAAGGGCGGCTTACATTCCCATTGGTCAGCAATTATCTAAGTAAAAAACAACTAACTGTTAACCCATTAGTGTCAGATGAAACATTTTTTTTTTTTACCTAGTAGCATGATCTCATCTAGCTATATAAAGTATAATACATCTGCTGTATCTAATACATAGTAAAAAACCTTATAAAAAAGCCTCATTCAATATCATAAACATTACGCACATCTATAAAACCATTATATATATAATAAAACCTCACACATGTATACACATATATATGCACACAATTCAACTACACAACAAACTATATATACAGATATAAATATTAATATTATATTAAATTATTATATTAAAACAATATACATATATATATATACACACGCATATTTACTACCAAAAATTGATTAAATATGAATAAAACAGTATTAAATCATCACATTTGAGTTAAATCTATACTAAAAGGACGTCATTAAATGTTAAAAATTAAAATATGTGTTTGTGCTGTAAACAGATATAGATTTTGGGTTACAATAATAATACATAACAATCTAATTTCTTGATACTTTCTCTATTGTTAAGTTGAGGCCCTCTGGATATAGGGTCCCCAATCTATAGATCCAATAACTTTCTTTTTTGATAAGCCTATTTAATCTTCCTTGGCCTCCTTCACGTATATGGTCAATCACGATCAGACTCATCTTGTTAGGATCTCTTTGATGGTACCTATCGAAATGTTGAGAGACACTGTGTTGTTGAAAACCAGACTGTAAGGTTTTCAGTCTTTTTTGCTATATCTGTTGTTATGTTTGCATTTAGTGTATTTTGTCGGCCATCTTGTTTCCTGTCATGTGTAATGACTTTTGCCCTCAACCAATATGGAGTTCTCAGCTTGTCGTCGGCCATCTTGTTTCCTGTCCTGTGCATTGACTCCTGCCCTCAAACAATATGGAGTCCTCAGCTTTGATGTCCCTGCCCTGTTTCTTGCCAATTGCCCTTTTAAACTACTTCAGCTGGTTAACCTGTGCTCCAGAATCAGGCCTGCAATCTGTCTGTGACTTGCTCTCTGAAGCCTGGATTCATTCTGCCTGGAATCATTTATGAACACAGAATCCTGGGTGCCAGCAATATCTGACAGGGAAGTAATGAACTCTGAATGCTTTCCCTGAGACTTGTACTATGCTTTAATACTCTGATGTCCTGGGTTGTTTTGCCTTGCCTTCTGCAACTTGCATTTACTTTATCCTGTTGATGCACTAACTTGTATGAAGCAATACAAGAGCTGCTTAAGAAGCATATGTCTCATGTGTCTCATTATACCCATGCATTAGACTCTATATAGACTGTATCATATATGACAGATTCTGGAGCCATAATAGAGTCTGCTGGGTCTAGGACAGTGCTGCATCTGCTGCCACCTGTATAGAGATTTCTGGATCTTTTGCCATTGGAGAGCTGCTGCAGACCGTGGATCTGAGATATCGATATATGTGATGATAGTGGTTGTGGCTTCTCACAACCTTTCCAGGTGAGCACATTCCCTTCTTTTAAGTCAGGAGTGTTACCACAGGTAAACACTATTGTGCTCCTTTTCTTCCTTTCCAGCCTCTCTGCCGTGCAGTTTCTGGGAATATGGAGGACCCCGTTAAACATCTGTGCGACGTGACGGATTCAATCCTTGCTGACCTACAGGCATTGAAGGCCAGCTTTGCAAGCCTGCGGGATCGCGGTGATCATAATCTGCAGGTGTTCGGACAAACCACGCAGGACTTACGAACCCGGATTGAGGTTCTGGAGGGACGCGTCCACATCCCAACTTCAACCCCGGTTATTGGAATCCCCAAGCTACCACCATTCCGTTTTGGCGGTGAACGGGAAAAATTCAGGGGATTCATTAATCAATGCAAACTGTTTTTTGCGGCTCATGCGCCACAGTTCCTTACTGAGCGATCTAAAGTATTGACAATAATTATGCTGCTCTCCAACAAAGCTCTCACATGGGCAAACCCCCTAATTGAGACTGACGATGACTGTCTAAATAATCTTGATGCTTTCATTTCAGCTATGGGGCAGGTATTCGATGATCCAAACCGCGGTGCTACAGCGGAATCAGCCATGTTAACTTTAAGCCAAGGTAAGCGCTCGGTAGCGGAGTATGCTTTGGATTTCCGGAGATGGGCTCTCGACACCACTTGGGATAGCTCTGCTAAGAAGTCGGTTTTCCGGAAAGGATTATCCTCTGTGATTAAGGACGAACTCGCTCGTGCCGACCCACCTACAGCATTAGGAGATTTTATCAACTACTGTATTCGGATCGATGCTCGGCTTACTGAACGCAGACAGGAGAGATGGTCGGAGATAAAGCGCACTAATCATTTATTTCCTCCCTCTCCAGCTAAGGAGTCCTTGAGCAGGATTATACGAGAACCCGAACCTGAGCCTATGCAGGTGGACTCTTTACAGAGACGGGTCAGTGATGCACGTAAGGAACATCGAGTAAAGGAAAATCTGTGTTTCTATTGCGGTAAGTCAGGACATTTCATTATAAACTGCCCCAGTCGTTCTCGTAAGACAACTGCAGCCATCATACACTGCGAGTGCTGTGAGAGGGGTTCTGTCAGGTCCGAACCACAGATCCCAGAGAGAGTAGAGGATACAGACATTGATTAATCAGACTTGAACTCTGTTATCTCTGAGCCGGATGCACGTGTTACTGCAGCAGTTTTTCAGGTTTTTTCAGCGGTTTCCCAGCTGAGTTGTAAGAACAACAATTCTCATTGCTTTATTCCCCTCAAGCTCAGGGTTCACTCTGTCTGGGTATCTACCTCCGCTATGATTGATTCAGGGGCAAGCGGCAATTTTATGGACATCTCCTTCGCTGAGAAACTTGGAGTACGTTCAGTAAAGAAGGCTACTCCTATACAGATGGAGACCGTAGATGGCTCACTGTTAAACTCTGGACCAGTGGATCAGGAGACTGAGCCCTTAAAGGTCCTCATGGGTAATGACCATCAAGAGAGTCTGTCATTTATGCTCATCTCTTCTCCTCATTTCCCTATTATTCTAGGACTGCCGTGGCTGCAGGCTCAGAATCCTACGATTAACTGGGAAACTAAAGAACTGCACTTTCCAGAGAAACAGATAAGTCCAGAAGCTTCAGTCTGCTCCATTCCTAAAGGACCAACATCAGTCTCTGAGCTACCAGCCATATACCGTGAGTATGCTGACGTGTGTGACAAAAGGAACGCAGACCTGCTACCCCCTCACCGTCCATATGACTGTCCAATAGACCTGTTACCAGGTGCAGGAATACCTTTTGGCAAGATTTACTCTTTGGCAGGGCCTGAGCTAAAGGCTCTCAAAGACTATATAGACGAACATCTAGCCAAGGGCTTCATACGCCCCTCTTCATCTCCTGCTGGTGCACCAATCTTCTTTGTGAAGAAGAAAGATGGATCTCTTAGGCCCTGTATAGACTATCGGGAGCTCAATAAAATCACGATCAGAAACCGTTACCCACTACCGTTGATCCCTGAATTATTGGAGAGAGTACGGCATGCAAAACTCTTTACAAAGTTGGATCTCCGTGGGGCCTATAACTTGGTCCGCATTAGACCTGGGGATGAATGGAAGACAGCTTTCAGGTCACGCTACGGACACTTTGAATATCTAGTAATGCCGTTCGGTTTATGTAATGCTCCAGCAACTTTCCAACATTTGGTGAATGACATTTTTAGGGACCTCCTGGATACATTCATTGTCATTTATTTGGATGATATTTTGATTTTTTCTAATTCCACAGAGGAGCATCACAGACATGTGAAGATGGTCTTAGAACGCCTTCGACAACACCATCTGTATATCAAACTGGAGAAGTGCGAATTCCATCGAACGGAGATCCAATTTCTGGGGTATGTAATGTCATCACGAGGAATTAGTATGGATGAGGGTAAGATCCAAGCCATTAAAGCCTGGCCGGTCCCCAAGAATGTGAAGGAGGTCCAGCGCTTTATAGGGTTTGCTAATTTCTACAGGCGTTTTATCAGGAACTTTTCTGAGGTTGTGTCTCCCATTACACGGCTTACCCGCAAGAACTCTGCTTTTACCTGGACCCCCCAGGCTCAAGAAGCATTTTCCCGTTTGAAAGAGAAATTCACCACGGCACCTATTCTGGTGCATCCTAACCCTGAACTGGCCTTCATAATAGAGTGGATGCCTCAGACAGTGCCATCGGAGCTATCCTCTCCCAGAGGACAGGTGAGAAAGAAGTCTTACATCCCTGTGCTTTCTTTTCCCGGCGGTTGTCTCCTGCAGAACGGAACTATGACGTGGGTAATAGAGAATTACTGGCCATCATCGCAGCCTTCAAGGAATGGAGACACCACCTTCAGGGAGCTGCGCAGCAGATAATCGTGTTGACTGACCACCGCAATCTTGAGTTTATCAGATCGGCTAAGTGCTTGACTCCTCGCCAGGCTCGTTGGAGTCTTTTCTTAAACCAATTCAGTTTTGTTATCTCCTATAGGCCAGGATCGCGTAATGGAAAGGCCGATGCGTTGTCTAGACTCTACTCAACTGAGACAATTCCACTCACGTCTCGTAAGACTGTTATCTCTGATTCCAGGTTCCTGGGAGTGCTTCATAATCAAGACTTGCTTAACGACATCAAGGAAGCATACCATACGGATCCCTGGCTGGCACAACCGTCTTGTGAAGTAAGTCTTGTATATAAGAACGGTGTGTGGATTCAGGGGCAACGCCTGTATATTCCTGAAGCAGTCAGGGTGAGAGTACTGCAACTCGTCCACGATTCTAAGATAGCGGGGCATAGAGGAGTTCTGAAGACTCAAGAATTCCTGTCTCGCTTCTTTTGGTGGCCCACATACAGAAGAGATGTTCTAGGTTACGTCACTTCTTGCGAAGTCTGTGCCAGATGCAAGACTCCACGATCTTCGCCTACGGGTCTATTACAACCCCTACCCGTTCCATCCCGTCCATGGGGATCCATATCTATGGACTTCATTGTGGAGTTGCCAACCTCTCAAGGAAAGAACACAGTTCTGGTGGTGGTGGATCGGTTAACAAAGGCAGCCCATTTCATTCCGTGTGTTGGTCTACCCACTGCGAAACACACATCGGACTTAATCATTCAAAATGTGTTTCGCCTGCATGGCGTACCGGATGAGGTTGTATCTGATCGAGGGGTGCAATTCACTTCAAAGTTTTGGCAGCACTTCTGTGCTGCGTTGGACATCAAAGTTAACCTGTCTTCTGCCTTTCATCCGCAGACAAATGGACAAACCGAGCGGACTAATCAGACCCTAGAACAGTATCTCCGCTGTTTTATCTGCCACCTACAAGATGACTGGGTGGATTTGCTTCCACTGGCTGAATTCTCTTATAACAACTCACAGAGCGCTTCCACCAAGCAGTCACCCTTTTATGCCAATTTGGGTTATCATCCTAACATCCTTCCTCGACTTCCCATAGATTCACCTCTTCCAGCTGTAGCCGACAGAATCACCTCTCTACAAAGGAACCTCGATCTGCTTAAAGGGAATCTGGAATCAGCTCAGGACAGGTATAAAAAAGCGGCAGATAGGTTTCGTAAACCTGCACCAACCTTCAAGGTAGGAGATTTGGTCTGGCTGTCAACTAAGAACCTTAAATTGAGAGTACCATCATCCAAATTGGGTCATAAGTACGTTGGGCCCTATAAGATTAATAAGCTCGTCAGCAACGTTGCCTGTCGCCTTCAACTTCCAAGATCTATGAGGATTCACCCCGTGTTCCACGTTTCTCTACTAAAGGCTGTGACTCCCAATTCATTCCCTGGTCGTTCTTCTTCCCCTCCTGCTCCGGTACTCATCGATGGCCAGGAGGAGTTTGTCGTGGAAAGGATCCTGGACTCCAGGTTGCGTAGAAACGGGGTGCAATACCTGGTAAAGTGGCAGGGCTATTCTTCTGAGGACAACTCGTGGGAGCCGGCCTCCAATCTCCATGCTCCTCGGTTACTCCGCCAGTTCCATCGGAGGTACCCGGGAAAGCCTGGACTGGGGCCATCCAGAGGCTGTCCCTAAGGGGGAGTAATGTAAGGTTTTCAGTCTTTTTTGCTATATCTGTTGTTATGTTTGCATTTAGTGTATTTTGTCGGCCATCTTGTTTCCTGTCATGTGTAATGACTTTTGCCCTCAACCAATATGGAGTTCTCAGCTTGTCGTCGGCCATCTTGTTTCCTGTCCTGTGCATTGACTCCTGCCCTCAAACAATATGGAGTCCTCAGCTTTGATGTCCCTGCCCTGTTTCTTGCCAATTGCCCTTTTAAACTACTTCAGCTGGTTAACCTGTGCTCCAGAATCAGGCCTGCAATCTGTCTGTGACTTGCTCTCTGAAGCCTGGATTCATTCTGCCTGGAATCATTTATGAACACAGAATCCTGGGTGCCAGCAATATCTGACAGGGAAGTAATGAACTCTGAATGCTTTCCCTGAGACTTGTACTATGCTTTAATACTCTGATGTCCTGGTTGTTTTGCCTTGCCTTCTGCAACTTGCATTTACTTTATCCTGTTGATGCACTAACTTGTATGAAGCAATACAAGAGCTGCTTAAGAAGCATATGTCTCATGTGTCTCATTATACCCATGCATTAGACTCTATATAGACTGTATCATATATGACACAGACTTAATGTTCTGCCTGTGCTTGTTTAAACGGTTGTGGGTTGCCTGTATTGTCCTCCCCACATATTGTAACCCACACGGACACTCCATTAAATAAACAATGTAGGAGGATTGGCAGGTCAATCTATGTCTAATGTCGAAAGTCTCCCCTGTAGTATTTGATCTAAATTGCTTAGTTCCATCATGTATTACTTTGCAGCACATACACTTTTTATTATTACAAGAATAACAACCCCATTTCCCGATTACAGATGGGGCCGAAGCTCCTAAATTATCTGCATTTCTCCTGATGTCACTAGGGGCTATTAAATTCTTTAGATTCCTATTTCTTCTAAAAACAATAGTCGGTTTCTTGGGTATCCTTGCCCCTAGAAGGGGATCTCCTTTTAAAATAAACCAATATTTGTTTAAGATAGACCGTATAAGGATCCGGGGTTGGCAATAGGTTGTAAAAAAACTCCACTTACTTCTATCATTAGTATTGGTCAGTGTTGCTCTCTTATCTGCCATCCTACTTAGACATTTCTCTTGTGTCATATTTCTAGTCCTAAAGAAAGCATCCCTAAGAATTTTCGTAGGATAACCTTTTTCTTTGAACCTATTCTTAAGGATGGATGACTCTAACTCAAAATCCGAATCTCTGGAACAATTTTTACGGATCCGCCAGTACTGGCCGTAAGGGATGTTTTTCAGCCAGCCAGGGAGGTGGCCACTATTAAACTCTAAGTAGCTGTTTACATCAACTGTTTTGAAATGGGTGGCAGTATACAAACCACCCTCCTCATCAAACCTAATTAATAGATCTAGATACTGGATTTCAACCTCTGAATACGTCCCAGTAAAGGTGATGCCCCATTGATTTTTATTAAGACTCTCAGTGAACCTTTTGGCTTCGGGCACTGTACCTCTCCAGATGATGAACAAATCATCTATATACCGCCTGTAAAAGACCACCCCTTTCTTTTCAGATAGTTGAGCAGGATCTAATAAGGCTGGCTGTGCAATGAGGACAGACTCGATCATACCCATGAATAGGTTAGCATAACTGGGTGCGAATCTGGTCCCCATTGCACAGCCCTTTTCTTGTTTGTATATTTCTCCATTGAAGGAGAATACATTACTCTCCAGTATAAATCTAATTGCTTTTAGTAGGAATTCTTTCTGGGGTTCCAGTAAATTCTTATCATTATTAAATGCCTGTTGTATTGCGTCAATACCAAAGGTATGTAGAATGTTATTATAAAGTGCCGTCACATCTAGTGTGACTAGGACACACCCTATCATCTTTGGAAGGGACCTAAGTTCACTAATTAGTTGGGATGAATCCCTAAGATAAGAATCCAATTCGACAACATATCCTTGCAGAAAAAGATCCACGTAGTGTGAGAGATTACAAGTGACCGAGTCACACCCTGATACAATTGGACGAAAGGGGGGGTGGTTAGGTTCCTTATGTATTTTGGGAAGGAAATATATTATTGGTAACCTATATTGGACTATATCTAAAAATCTCTTCTCTTTTTTATTTAGAATGCCTCTATCGTATGCTTCTTTGATCATGTGTTTGTATTCCCCAAAGATAACTATACTCGGATCCTGTTCCAATTTTTATAAAAAGCTATATCGTCCAATAGTATTTTCCCCTCCTCTATATACCAATCCCTATCCATAAGGACTATCCCTCCTCCTTTGTCTGCACTCTTTATCACCAATTCTTTATTATTCTTCAAGGTTTCAATGGCCCCTCTTTCACCCCTACTTAAATTGTCTCTTATTTTTGGTTGTACAATTGTCCTTAATTCTTTCAGAACTAGTTGTTGAAAGGTTTCTACATGGCTACCTTTGTGGTAGATAGGGTAGAATTTGTCATTATTATTCTTGATATTGACATGTATAAACTCACTAGCTAACTCCTGATTTGTCATGTCTTTGTCATCCTCTTTATTGCCAATTTTCCTTTCTTCAATCAAAAAATGTCTCTGGACCGTCAATTTTTGAAAGAAGTCATTCAGATCCAAGTACAATGAAAAAGAATCAAGTTTAGTAGTGGGGCAGTAAGCTAAACCTTTTTTAAGGAGTGATTTCTCCTCTTCAGTGAGGACATATTTAGATAAATTGAATATTCCAATTTCCTTATCTGAGATCCCATCTATGATATTATTATTATCCGATATTATACAGGCACTATTTTGGATTTTTTCTGTACAGTTTCTTTCTCCAGCGATTCTTCCCTTTCTTTTGGTTGATCCACTACCTCTTCCCCCTCTTCTGATCTTTTTCTTTTTGGGTGACGTCCTGGTATCAACCGAAAAAACTGGGTGATCTTAGTATCTTTTAATCCTGTATTCTTATCCTTATTCCTTACTATAATCCCCTCCTCTGTATTTACATTCTCACGGATATCACCCGTGTTTATCTCATCCAGTAAAGGAAATAATTCAAGGGTATTATCCCCAATTAATTCATCTCTTTTTTCCTCTATATAAATTGGGTTTATATTATCACAGGGAACATGGATAGGTACTAGGGGAATGTCCTCGGTGAGTACCCCTTCATTTAATTCCAAAAAATCTATCTGTGGATTACTCTGAATTGATTCTTTATATATATCCTGATACCAATCTGTTTGTGTACTAGTGTTATTGTGAACAGTGAGTGCTGTTATATCTATCCCTTCCAGTGTGTTATGCAAACTTGACACTAATTGGTAGCAAGTCTCTTGTGTATCTATTAATTTCTGTGAAATGTCAGAAATTTCTGATCCTAAATTAATTCCAACCTCTCCTTCATTTATAACTCCATTATTAGTGTCTATGTGAGTTATTTTTCCATGCTCCTGTAAGCCCTGTGTACCCTTTCCCAGTGGTTTTTGTGTACCCTGTGTTCCC
The DNA here is from genome assembly GCA_033576535.1 of Allobates femoralis. Taxonomy (NCBI): domain Eukaryota; kingdom Metazoa; phylum Chordata; class Amphibia; order Anura; family Aromobatidae; genus Allobates; species Allobates femoralis. The sequence continues at coordinate 379,588,584 of JARQOC010000001.1, forward strand.
TTCTCTAAAACCTGAACAACTAACCCACCCAATTTTTCAATTTCAGTATTTTTAATATTTTTAATGTTTTTCCCCCCTCCCCTTTGTCCCAATTTATTCTTGTGTTTCTCATATTGGGCTCTTTGTTCTTTTGTTTTCAAAAGATCAAAGGATTTTTCCTTTTTATGATCTTTGGTGTTACTAGATTCCCCTACCACTACCAATGTATTGTTCTCATTACTCTCATCGTTTTTCTTTTTCACCCCGACCTTATCCTCTGAATCTACTGTACTCTCCGTTGTATCCATGTTCTCCTCACTAAATCCCATCCCTAACTCTTTTTTATCTCGCATGAACTTCAGTACTTTCCTCTTAATGGTCTCATCCTCCCATTTGCTTAGTTTAACTTGCAAGCCCATGTTAAATTCTTTAAAATCTGAGGATGGCAGATATTTCTCCAATTTCTTTCTAATCTGTTCTGTTTCATCCAATGCAGCCCTGGCTAGTGAACCTCTTTTTTCTATCAACATTCTCATAAATCCTAATGAGCAATTCAAGCTAAATCTATCCCATTTTTTAGTAAATTCTGGATCCTGTGGGTAAGAAGTGCTCAAGGTTAATTTGAGCCCTTTTGGGGCAAAATCCTCCTCAATGTAATGTTGAAGAAACATCACATCGAGATGATTAGTGATCTCTATTTTACTCTTATTCTCTAGATCATGAAAGAGGGTAATCATTTGTTTCTTATCAACCTCTTTTAAATTAATATCTTTCTCCTTGTTTACCAAGAAATCAGACTGTAAACCTCCCAGGGCATTAACAATCAATAACTCTCTATGCACAAAACGATTCTCACTATAAAAATCCATTATAATAGTAATAATTATTCTTCAGACCAATTAATCAGTCACTTATCAGTTTCCAAATGTTCATTAAACGAGCTCCAGGTTCTTATTAGCTTCAATCAACTGTTTTGTATATAGTGGATATGCTTCTGCTGCTCCCCTTGGTTGATTAGACCACCGGTGAACCGTAGAACATGTTAAGACAAAAAGTAGATAGGGGGCGCAATGGTGCGATATCCACAAGTATATTGCAAGGGTGATTTATATAACGTAGTTACTAACCTATATTAGTTGTGCTACCCATGCACAACTCTGGTGTGAGCCTAATGGTTTATACGTCCTCTCCTGACCCGAGTAATTAGATGCAGCGGCGATGAGCTGCGGCTCCAGACACTCGCAGCGTCCTCGCTCCCCTCGTGTAGTTTTCCGGACTCCGCCCCCTCGCGTCCACGTGACCAGTCCTTTAAAGGTCCTTTAGCTAAAATGAGCAGCGCCTGCCGTGTCCTCCAGGGAGATGTAGAATATAATGCAATTACCACGGTCTGGTGGGCGCTCTAAAGTAGATCCAGGATCTTGTTAAGTATGAAGTCCTTTATTCTAAAAACCTCCTTCCCCACAACATGTTTCGACGGTATAGTGCCGTCTTTCTCAAGTGGAATGGAGGTGATACACTGATTACAACAATATAAAGGGCGGCTTACATTCCCATTGGTCAGCAATTATCTAAGTAAAAAACAACTAACTGTTAACCCATTAGTGTCAGATGAAACATTTTTTTTTTTTTTTTTTTTTACCTAGTAGCATGATCTCATCTAGCTATATAAAGTATAATACATCTGCTGTATCTAATACATAGTAAAAAACCTTATAAAAAAGCCTCATTCAATATCATAAACATTACGCACATCTATAAAACCATTATATATATAATAAAACCTCACACATGTATACACATATATATGCACACAATTCAACTACACAACAAACTATATATACAGATATAAATATTAATATTATATTAAATTATTATATTAAAACAATATACATATATATATATACACACGCATATTTACTACCAAAAATTGATTAAATATGAATAAAACAGTATTAAATCATCACATTTGAGTTAAATCTATACTAAAAGGACGTCATTAAATGTTAAAAATTAAAATATGTGTTTGTGCTGTAAACAGATATAGATTTTGGGTTACAATAATAATACATAACAATCTAATTTCTTGATACTTTCTCTATTGTTAAGTTGAGGCCCTCTGGATATAGGGTCCCCAATCTATAGATCCAATAACTTTCTTTTTTGATAAGCCTATTTAATCTTCCTTGGCCTCCTTCACGTATATGGTCAATCACGATCAGACTCATCTTGTTAGGATCTCTTTGATGGTACCTATCGAAATGTTGAGAGACACTGTGTTGTTGAAAACCAGACTTAATGTTCTGCCTGTGCTTGTTTAAACGGTTGTGGGTTGCCTGTATTGTCCTCCCCACATATTGTAACCCACACGGACACTCCATTAAATAAACAATGTAGGAGGATTGGCAGGTCAATCTATGTCTAATGTCGAAAGTCTCCCCTGTAGTATTTGATCTAAATTGCTTAGTTCCATCATGTATTACTTTGCAGCACATACACTTTTTATTATTACAAGAATAACAACCCCATTTCCCGATTACAGATGGGCCGAAGCTCCTAAATTATCTGCATTTCTCCTGATGTCACTAGGGGCTATTAAATTCTTTAGATTCCTATTTCTTCTAAAAACAATAGTCGGTTTCTTGGGTATCCTTGCCCCTAGAAGGGGATCTCCTTTTAAAATAAACCAATATTTGTTTAAGATAGACCGTATAAGGATCCGGGGTTGGCAATAGGTTGTAAAAAAACTCCACTTACTTCTATCATTAGTATTGGTCAGTGTTGCTCTCTTATCTGCCATCCTACTTAGACATTTCTCTTGTGTCATATTTCTAGTCCTAAAGAAGGCATCCCTAAGAATTTTCGTAGGATAACCTTTTTCTTTGAACCTATTCTTAAGGATGGATGACTCTAACTCAAAATCCGAATCTCTGGAACAATTTTTACGGATCCGCCAGTACTGGCCGTAAGGGATGTTTTTCAGCCAGCCAGGGAGGTGGCCACTATTAAACTCTAAGTAGCTGTTTACATCAACTGTTTTGAAATGGGTGGCAGTATACAAACCACCCTCCTCATCAAACCTAATTAATAGATCTAGATACTGGATTTCAACCTCTGAATACGTCCCAGTAAAGGTGATGCCCCATTGATTTTTATTAAGACTCTCAGTGAACCTTTTGGCTTCGGGCACTGTACCTCTCCAGATGATGAACAAATCATCTATATACCGCCTGTAAAAGACCACCCCTTTCTTTTCAGTTAGTTGAGCAGGATCTAATAAGGCTGGCTGTGCAATGAGGACAGACTCGATCATACCCATGAATAGGTTAGCATAACTGGGTGCGAATCTGGTCCCCATTGCACAGCCCTTTTCTTGTTTGTATATTTCTCCATTGAAGGAGAATACATTACTCTCCAGTATAAATCTAATTGCTTTTAGTAGGAATTCTTTCTGGGGTTCCAGTAAATTCTTATCATTATTAAATGCCTGTTGTATTGCGTCAATACCAAAGGTATGTAGAATGTTATTATAAAGTGCCGTCACATCTAGTGTGACTAGGACACACCCTATCATCTTTGGAAGGGACCTAAGTTCACTAATTAGTTGGGATGAATCCCTAAGATAAGAATCCAATTCGACAACATATCCTTGCAGAAAAAGATCCACGTAGTGTGAGAGATTACAAGTGACCGAGTCACACCCTAATACAATTGGACGAAAGGGGGGTGGTTAGGTTCCTTATGTATTTTGGGAAGGAAATATATTATTGGTAACCTATATTGGACTATATCTAAAAATCTCTTCTCTTTTTTATTTAGAATGCCTCTATCGTATGCTTCTTTGATCATGTGTTTGTATTCCCCAAAGATAACTATACTCGGATCCTGTTCCAATTTTTTATAAAAAGCTATATCGTCCAATAGTATTTTCCCCTCCTCTATATACCAATCCCTATCCATAAGGACTATCCCTCCTCCTTTGTCTGCACTCTTTATCACCAATTCTTTATTATTCTTCAAGGTTTCAATGGCCCCTCTTTCACCCCTACTTAAATTGTCTCTTATTTTTGGTTGTACAATTGTCCTTAATTCTTTCAGAACTAGTTGTTGAAAGGTTTCTACATGGCTACCTTTGTGGTAGATAGGGTAGAATTTGTCATTATTATTCTTGATATTGACATGTATAAACTCACTAGCTAACTCCTGATTTGTCATGTCTTTGTCATCCTCTTTATTGCCAATTTTCCTTTCTTCAATCAAAAAATGTCTCTGGACCGTCAATTTTTGAAAGAAGTCATTCAGATCCAAGTACAATGAAAAAGAATCAAGTTTAGTAGTGGGGCAGTAAGCTAAACCTTTTTTAAGGAGTGATTTCTCCTCTTCAGTGAGGACATATTTAGATAAATTGAATATTCCAATTTCCTTATCTGAGATCCCATCTATGATATTATTATTATCCGATATTATACAGGCACTATTTTGGATTTTTTCTGTACAGTTTCTTTCTCCAGCGACCAATACTAATGATAGAAGTAAGTGGAGTTTTTTTACAACCTATTGCCAACCCCGGATCCTTATACGGTCTATCTTAAACAAATATTGGTTTATTTTAAAAGGAGATCCCCTTCTAGGGGCAAGGATACCCAAGAAACCGACTATTGTTTTTAGAAGAAATAGGAATCTAAAGAATTTAATAGCCCCTAGTGACATCAGGAGAAATGCAGATAATTTAGGAGCTTCGCCCCATCTGTAATCGGGAAATGGGGTTGTTATTCTTGTAATAATAAAAAGTGTATGTGCTGCAAAGTAATACATGATGGAACTAAGCAATTTAGATCAAATACTACAGGGGAGACTTTCGACATTAGACATAGATTGACCTGCCAATCCTCCTACATTGTTTATTTAATGGAGTGTCCGTGTGGGTTACAATATGTGGGGAGGACAATACAGGCAACCCACAACCGTTTAAACAAGCACAGGCAGAACATTAAGTCTGGTTTTCAACAACACAGTGTCTCTCAACATTTCGATAGGTACCATCAAAGAGATCCTAACAAGATGAGTCTGATCGTGATTGACCATATACGTGAAGGAGGCCAAGGAAGATTAAATAGGCTTATCAAAAAAGAAAGTTATTGGATCTATAGATTGGGGACCCTATATCCAGAGGGCCTCAACTTAACAATAGAGAAAGTATCAAGAAATTAGATTGTTATGTATTATTATTGTAACCCAAAATCTATATCTGTTTACAGCACAAACACATATTTTAATTTTTAACATTTAATGACGTCCTTTTAGTATAGATTTAACTCAAATGTGATGATTTAATACTGTTTTATTCATATTTAATCAATTTTTGGTAGTAAATATGCGTGTGTATATATATATATGTATATTGTTTTAATATAATAATTTAATATAATATTAATATTTATATCTGTATATATAGTTTGTTGTGTAGTTGAATTGTGTGCATATATATGTGTATACATGTGTGAGGTTTTATTATATATATAATGGTTTTATAGATGTGCGTAATGTTTATGATATTGAATGAGGCTTTTTTATAAGGTTTTTTACTATGTATTAGATACAGCAGATGTATTATACTTTATATAGCTAGATGAGATCATGCTACTAGGTAAAAAAAAAAATGTTTCATCTGACACTAATGGGTTAACAGTTAGTTGTTTTTTACTTAGATAATTGCTGACCAATGGGAATGTAAGCCGCCCTTTATATTGTTGTAATCAGTGTATCACCTCCATTCCACTTGAGAAAGACGGCACTATACCGTCGAAACATGTTGTGGGGAAGGAGGTTTTTAGAATAAAGGACTTCATACTTAACAAGATCCTGGATCTACTTTAGAGCGCCCACCAGACCGTGGTAATTGCATTATATTTGAAGAGCTGTCTGTTCAGCACCACACACATCTTCTGCTACACAACCATCCACAAACTCAGTGCAATTACGCACGCCATTGAATAGTGCAAGCTATGTTGTCCGCGTATATTAAATTGCGCTGTGTCGAGTATAGTGCAACACATGACAGCTCAGATGTTGGCCTACGCATCGTAGATGGCTGCCATGGGCCACTCACTACAATCACCCTACGTGTGTGATTTTTGTGACGCTGATGGGTACATTGTACTGCTCCCACTCCGTGGACGTCTAACTTGTTAGCGCCCTCAACCTTGTTTGGCTGCGCCAGTGTGCGTTGTGATGTCATCACGTTTCTGTTCGTTCCTCCCTGCCTGCCAGGTGCCTGCCCCTCCCCTGCACATAGTAGAGGAGTCATGGCGGTCGCACAGCGCGCTGCCACATGGGGTATGGCAGAACTCCTGATCCTCATTGACCTGTGTGACTGGCATGACTACTGGTGCCACCAGCGTCACCGCCACCCATGGCTGAGCAAGCAGCACATACTGCGCCAAATCCAGCGGGCCCTGATCCAGAAAGTGTGTGCAGATTCAAAAAAAGTTGGTGGACCTCAAACACAAGTCCCCAGGGCGGATTGTGGAGATTCGTGCCCGGATTGCCAGGCTGCGTGGTGAGTATGTGGCAATGACAAACACACATATATATGCCAATCATCCTACTACAAACACTACCCAACCATCATGTGGTATTGTGCCATGGCACATAGTGTTACATAAACCACCATGTGGATCTGTCACCAATGTGCATTTGCATGTTAGTCACACTGCGACATGAAGGTGCAGAATACACTCATATGTTTGGTCAATGCTGACGGCTATAGTGGTCCTTGACCTGTGTGTGGCCGAACATAGGTGTGTAATGACAGCAAAGTTGACCACAACATATTAATGCTAATTTGAAGGGCCACATCACACCTGGCAGCACATATGTGCGGACTCTGACACATAGCATTTCACAACACATTGATCACAATCTGGAAAAGTGACTACAAGCTGACTGCTATGTGTTTGCCCCCATGGAGGCACCACCAGATGCTTACTGTCTACTCTTGTGTTTGGTATAAAATTCCATCCCCTGCTAATCACAGGGTGTTTTACATCCCAAATATGTGCTCACTGGTGTTGTGGTCATGTTCAAAAACATACTGGCCCCTAACCATAGTATCGCTCAAGACCCAAACTTTTCAGGCTAGCTTTAATGCCCTAATGACATTCATACACACACAGTACATTTTTACCCTATGTTGTGTTTCTTTTGTAAAATCCATGTCTTGTCAATTTTGATATTACAGATGAGGAGGACTCCCCGTCAGAGGAGGCCCGACGGTCCCCTAGACCACCCTGGACCCCCCATCACCCTCCCTGGAGGGCCCAGGAAGTCCCGCACCCCCCGGAACCACCACACACCTGCCCTGGAGGGACCAGGAAGCTCGGTCCTCTTGATCCCTAACTCCAGCCCCGGATCATCCCCCTCCCTCCCAAGCATCTCCAGCTCCCAGGCCCCACACAGTGACATGGAGCCTGCTGGATTTGGAATTGGTGATAAGTGTTGGCAATGGGCTCCAACTTTTGCAATATACAGGTTGGTGTGTGTCCCTTACATCAGTATGTGATTCATGATGTTGTTTTTTTTTTCTTTCTTTGTTGAGGTGCACGACCTCGCGCTGCAGGGTGGGCTGTGAGCGCCTCTCCATCGCCGGAAGATGGAATCCGGGATGGGGATATGCCACGTAAGTGAAATCCTGACCCACGACGTCACCCACCCACACCTACACATGTCACTGACTAATGTCCTTATTTCCCATACAGGTGTACCAACTATTGAGGAGCTGCTCACCAGGAGGCACAGCAGCACCTGGAGCGAGGAGCGTGCACACAGAGAAGGGCAGCACCATCTTGCCGTTTGGGTGCCATGGCCTTCCAGGCAGCCCAGTCCACCATTGCCCCTACTCCACCATATCCCCCCCAATAATGTGGCCAATGGCCCTTTTTTCTCATCCATGTTGGACCTTTGTTTTTGTCCCTGTTGCCATGTTGGCACCTTTGTTTTTTAGGCCGTGGCTCTTTTCTTATAGTATCCCACATTGGGAAAGTGGGTAGTATGGTTTGCCTACTACTAATCTGAAAAAAAAAAATCTTTTTTTAAAAAAACAAACAATAAATGTGCTTGAAAACACAAATACTGGGGACACCTTTGGGAGGTCAAATTGTTAAACACAACACATGGCTAATGACTTTGCGTAGGTGTGCAGTGTGACATGATAAAGACCTGACCATACTGTACCATTTGAACACGGTGAAGCCCTATTTTACATCACTGTCTCCAATATCACACCCACATTAACAAACACACACACATAAACAGACTCGCCTATGTCGGCCAGCGAAGACTCGTTATCTCTCAATACTCACAATGTCACCTAGGAATAGGCTCCTGTCTGCTACAATGACTCAACTATGTTATTGTGGACATGAGGCCTCTCCTTCTGCCATACAAACATAAACCATTAAACCCACAACACACTACACACACAACCATACTGCTGAACCTGACACATATGTGGATGGGAAATCACAGTCTGGTTTATTTAGTGGTTTATTACCACTAAATAAAAATAACAACACACTTGGTTTTAGCAAAAACAAAAAAAACAGTCCAATGTAGTGCATTGCCTGGTAGCGTCTTGCTTCTTCGTCCTCTGCTGGCTCAGATAATGGCTCCTCCCCCTCATACCCGTAGTCCCACACATTGGGGCCCTTCTGTGATGGAGTCTTCATGGGAGACGTTGACAATCCTGATTTTAGCAAGCTCTAGCATGTGTTGTTGGTGCGCGGGGCAGTAGGGTTGTTTTTTTGGGGATCGCGAGGTAACCCCCCATCTCAGTGTCCCATCCATGCCCGCTTCCAGGACCCGAATGATGGCCCTCTCGGCGATGGCACGTTGTTCTGGCTCTATGCGGCACACCAACTCACTGGCCATGTGCCCGATTGAAGAGGCGGGGGTCCCCTCTTCTGTCCAATAGGACCCGTTTTGCCCAGGTACCCAGCTCAGTGTTGGGTGGGGCAGGTGTGCGTCGCCATTGTATGCCTGAGCTGGGCCCTGGGCACGCCCCCCACCACTGGGATCAGGCACCTGCTCACCCAAAGATGTTGATGGTGGAGCCTAGTCTGCGGGTGGATCCTCTGCACTGGAGCCAGACTCACGAGGGGCCTGAAAACCAAACATAGAAAAAAACAAGTCAACAAGAGTAGCAATGTACTGACATCAATTACCACAACCAACCACCCAGCACCAGATGCGCATATCTGAGCATGCCAAACAACAAAAACAACAGTAGCTGGGTTGGAAGTAGACATGAAGAAAGAAGTAGACCAGTGCTCTGTACTCACCTGAGGCTCCAAATTGATATGCCAAGTGCCCCAACATAATCTGTGCCAACAGCCATGAGCCAACACACAGCAGAACACACAGAAGAATGGTGAAAGTCCAACACGATTGTGCCTTCTACATGTCCACCAACCCACACATCAGTGCAAACACAAAGGTGTGGACATAGGTAGCAAAACAACAATTTCGCACCTCCTGTGATGGGGCAGGCTCTTGGCTTGTGGCTGAAGATGGTTGGGCAAGGCGGCTGCTGCACCGTGTTGGGCGATAAATCTCCTGGCCCAGGGTGAAGGTGAGGAGGTCATAATACCAAGACGTCGCCTAGGGACCTCCTCAGCTCCAGTCCCGGACCGAGCCATCAGCAGCTTTTTGTGTTCTTTGGTGAACACGGTGAGCAGCCACTTGATTTTTTCCAGAACCATCGGCACCGTCCAGGTCTTACTTTGGTCGAGCCGGTTTGCCAGCTCGACAAGGTGCCCGTACGCCACAGCCCTCACCGGCTTGTTCTTATAGTCCGGCGCCGAAATCCGCCACAGGCATTTATGGTCCTGGTACATGGCTAGGAGGTCACACACAAAATCAGGACTCTCAGCCATCTGCCAAAAACAAACATAGTGTGTTACCAAAAACACATCCATATTAGGTCACACCCTACTCTGTGGGCCAATCCATGTCCAGCACTAGCAATGACAGGTGGTCTGCTAGTTAGCTTGTGTATGCAGAAGCATTAATGGCCTTTATATGTGTACACCGATGTGACATGCTGCACATGACACGGGGCATATGTGTTTAGAGCCTGGGCAGGCAAAGTTACTAAGCTGTATCATGTTGAAATGGCACACATGGCGTACCACACAACATTTACACACAGGAAGGACCTCAGCACATATTTCTGGAAAAATGTAGTGCTGTTGTATGACACATTCTCATCTCATTGGTGGCAAGGATCATTATGTGTGACAGGACACGGAGAGGGTTAACGATGCGTAGGCATCGTAAACCACACATCTACATGACGCTACGTGAAGCTCTACATAACCCACCCATACATCTAGCAAAATATGGCTCGGAAGCCGAAAATAAGATAACATACATGAGAATCACAATAGCATATCCTCCGACTTACCTTCTGTCCAACAGAGTTCTGGTGATGAGACGCTACTAGAACAAATGCACATTGAAGTAGGAGCATGGGTGGCGGCCCAACTGGGCACTTTTTCAACACAACATGACCAATCAGAAAGCAGCAAAGGCGCCTAATCAGTAGTCGCACCTGGCAACACCCAGGCGCCTACGTGAATTGGATGACGCAGATGCGCTGTGATTGGATGCTTAACACATAAAAACCACTAACGAGCGAGCTACGGCACGCTTGCTGCCCAGAGTCATAAAGTAAGTACTGATGTTCACACATGATTTGTGATATGGCGTGTATAGCGTTTGATACATCTTTGCATTACGGATCGTTCTTGTGTACTGTAGCAGACGCCCAAGTCCTGCTGTATGTAGTTTGTAATGATGATGTGTTTGATTGATCTATTGTGTACGCCAAATGGATGGATGGCTTTCCTTGACACAAAACACCCTCCTCATTGACAATCCATTTTGCCTTCGCCATACAGGATCATGAACCAAGGAGGCCTCTGTGTTTAGTTTAGTGGAACATATGAAATGTGGGCACATAGTGTTCTGGATTAATATTTTATAATATTAATGAGTTGCCTGCCCCTGTCCTGATTGCTATGGACATGCGATGAAAGAAATACACCGATAACACAATCAGGTGTAAGCTCTCTTCAGCCCTCCACAAGGCACACCTCCAAAGTGAGATTTATTGATCACACATGGGTTTTAACAAAGCTCTTTAAGGGGCTCGGTTACACAAGGAATTTGGACAAATGGAATGCATTTATTGGTGGGACATGGTCTAGTCCATGGAGGGGGATTGTTCATGAGGTCATCAAGGTAAATTAGTCCTCCAGGTCTCCAAAAGTTAGTTTGATCCATGAAGCCATCTGATGAGGTGTCATTCTGTGATTGATCAATCTTTGTCTTGACTGCAGCTTTGTCTCAGAACATGTGGTGATGTGGCAGGAAATGGGAGCCATCTTTGTCTGAAACAAGCTTATGTAAGGTAAAAATAATACACTCTATAGATCATTTCTCCCATGCCCTTATGTCTTAAGGTTAACTAAGTATTTTGATCTTAAGGCTCTCCTTAACAATAGTACTGGCCTTTACCAGACAGAATGGAAGTATTCTGGCGATACTGAGAAGTGGAGTGGCCCATGTGGCTTGGGAATATTTGCCTGTGAAATCCGGCCTTATCAACACAACAGGGATATCTGTTGGACATGATGAATATAAGATAGTCAGCTGCGTGGGATGATGAATTGTCATTAGCACATGCCTCTGGTACGTTTAGCATGTCCTTGTATTTAATTGGTAACAAGCATCTGTGTGTTTGAGCTTTGTATTTTCCTAGGCCTTGTGGTAGTACATATACATTATGGGCAGCTATATGGGGGTATGGTAATGATGTCACAATTTGGATGATGGAGATATAATTGTGGAGGAGGCCCATGGGTGTAGTGATAACAGGTGTTGTTGTGAGGCAGTGTAATGTTGTTTGTGACTGTACAATGGTGCCACATATCTTTGTGGGTGGCCTTATGAGCAGAGTCTGCTAGGATTTGGTTAAATGGCTAGGAGATGTGTAGGGAAGTAGGTAGTGGTTAATTTTGATGCCTGATGACGTGTTCTTTTGATGCTTGGCTTTTTTGTTCCTTTTGCAGGGTTTGGTAGGTGAGATCATCATGGACCCTGATGGAGAGGTTATCGTGGCTCTTGCCTGGGTGAAAGATGACTTGTGGCTGGAGGAAAGAGCTGAGAGGTTGTGGGCTCGCAGACCACGGCGTGTGTGGGTTAGGGATTGGCTTCGGCAACGTTACAACCTGAGTCACATGCGCCTGCTGCATCAGCTGGAGGATAGTAGTCCACATGATTTCAGGAACTATCTCCGTATGTCCGAGGACTCTCCACATTCCTCTTGGAACGCATAACGCCATTGATAGCCCGAAAGGACACTTCGTCCTGCGTCGAGCTGTGCCACCTGAGGATCGTTTGGCTGTAACTTTGAGGTTCCTGGCAACAGGTCGTTCGAGGACAAACCTACAATGCTTCTGCAGCAGTCTCACGGTCACTGCTATGCCGCCTGATACCCGAGATGTATGAGGCCATCGTGAGTTGTCTGCTGCCATCCTACATGCAGTCACCAACAACCCCCGATGGATGGATGTTGCCAGAGGTATTAACGATCGGTGGCAATTTCCAAACTGCGGAGGTGCATTGGATTGGTAAGCACGTGAGGATCACGCAACCACCCAACACGGGGTCCTGTATTTTAAATACAAAGGATATTTTTGCGTGGTCCTCATGGCCCTGGTGGATGCTCACTATGAGTTCCTGTACGTGGACGGTTAGCATAAACGGCCTTGTCTCAGATGGGGTGTGTTTGCACACTTGTCCTTCGCCCAAGACCTAAGGAGAGGTGCTCTGAACTTGCCCTCAAATGATGTGACGACCGGTCATCTCAACTTTGCGTTTGTGGGGGAGGAAGCCTTCCCACTTCAGGCTCACCTACTATGGCCATATCCCCGGAGGACGGTTACTTCTGAGCAGCACATTTTCAATTACCGGCTATACCGGGCTCGCCGTGTGGTTGAAAATGTGTTCGGGATCATAGCCAATAGATTCCACGTGTTTCATATGCCTTTGCATATGAAACTGGAATCTATCGATGTGGTAGTGCTGGCCTGCTGTGTGCTGCATAACTTCCTGCGTCGTAGGGATCGGTCATCATACACGCTGGCAAGTTATGTGGATTCTGTAGACCCCACAACAGGGGAGCTCCGTTCCGGGGATTGGCGTGCTGCCAACCATGGTGTGGCGCCACTCCAGCCGCTGAGTCAGCAGGATGCCAGGAGCAACAGAGACGCATACTGCTCCTATTTAATGGCCCTGGGGCAGTGGCCTGGCAGCACCAGCAGGTGTAGGCTGGCTGGTGTTGTGAGGCATCAAAATAAAGAGAAGGGTGGAGTCACCAGGGTGGCTGCACCTGGAGGATTATGGTTGTGTTTTGTTTATTTTGGGTGTTGAAACGTTAGTTAGTTAGTTAGTTAGTTAGTTAGTTTAGTTAGTTTTTTTTGTTCTGTACTGTCAAATGTTTGGGTATGGCCATTATTTATCATCATTTTGTATTTATTTGTGTGATGTTCTGACTTGTCTTTTTTATGTTTTGCGTGTGCTGTTCAAATTCCTTTTTTTGTGCACAAAAAGTCCAACTGAAAAAAAAAAAAAACATAACTACTTGTGTCTGTAGTGACTTTTGAATACAGGGCAGTTGCACATAGCTTTATGCTGTGCACAGAGGTATGCGATCCGTTAAATGGTATTGATGGGTCCGTGCAGCATTGTGTGCTGATGTCCAGTACACAGGTCCAGCCCTTTGGCCCACACTGTATGCCGTACTGTGAGTAAATGTCCATTATGATGGTTTTGACCACATGGGAACGTGTCCACACACATGGAGAATGCAATGGTGTTTGTGCGGGATGTAGCTACACTTAAGTACACACACGCAAACATGTGTGCACACACATAGTTCAGTTAAGCCATGGCAACTCTGCCATGGCGTCGACCAATGCAGGCACATATGTGCATAGTGTAGTTTGTATCTTACCGCCATCACCTACAGACGCACACATAGCCATTCTTTAGTGTAATCCACTGTACTGCACAAGACTACTCCTGTGTTAAGCTTTGGCTCCTCGAAAGTGTGTTGCAGAAGCAACAATTGACGACACGAGCATGTATTTGGTACAAACTCCGATAGACCATGGCATCATGTATTAGCCAGCCTTCTAAAGCAGGCTGACCAATCGTAATGCTGTTCGCGTTGTTGAATGAGCATGTATGGGGCGCAGTGTAAATCACTGTGGCAGCCTATCTCCTCGCCGCGCTGAACATGTACGCCCACATTGCCTTTGAGATTGTGGCATGTGAAGCGGTGATGGAATTAGACAAGATTGATTCCACTTAGCTGAGGCGATTTCCGGAGTGACACATCGCCTTAGGTTCAGGGCGAAATTGCGGCATGTGACGTCGCCATCGGCGGTCTGAGGCAACCACGAAGAATGTGAGCGCGCACTTTAGATCGCCACACATCGCCAGCCGAGATTGCGGCATGTGACGGTACCTTAAAAGATAAGATGGGGAGATTAAAGGCTTGATTTTTGAATGTGCTGCATGAAGGTCACCTCACCATCCATTTTAAGCTTGCAACTCTGGGGCAATTGATGCCACTTAATGGTGTCTGTGCCCAAATTTTTGGAAAAATGGAGACTCTTGTTGGAGTCCCCTTGCTGTGTTTTACATGATTTTAGAAGGGCATGATATGACTATATCTGTGTTTCCTCCTCCTTTTACTCATCCAGCTCTTTTCTTTTCACATTTTTATATGTACTTGTCACTTTTCCATGTGTTTTGTTGTGTCTTCTGAGTAGTTTGTCACCTTTTGGACACCTTAGAAGGTGTTTTCTATTTGTTTCTATGTGTTTGTGTTTGCCTGCCATTGTTTTCAATGGTGATCGATGGTGTTCGACGAACACCTCCTCAATTCAATGAATCAAATCGAATTCGAACACTAGGGTGGTGGCTCATCTCTACCTATTTATAAAGGTTTATCCCAATGGACATATCCGTATGTGATAGGTAGATGGTACTTAGTGATCTATGAAGTTAGGGATGTCATGGAAATTTTGTGGCACAGCAGCAGTGCCAGCTCCGATCGCTACAAGTTCTCCATCTTATGTTGCAGCCGAGACCCAGCACTCAGTGCCTGGAGCTGTTCCAGTGACGGTTTAACACCCTAAATGCTGTGATCGATATCAATCACAACTTAGTTGAGAAAAGAAACCGGGCACTGACCTTGTTCTTGGAATAAAGGATCCGGAGTGCCGCTGTCTTGATATCAATCACAACACTTAGGAGATTGGGAAAGGCATTATGCTCTCCTTCTGATCCCTGCCCCACAATGTAATCGTGAAGGCTCGATCATTGCCATGGTGACCTGATGACACAATGACAGCTTCCGGTCATCTGACTATGGGAGGATCTAGGGATCATGCCTGCAGCATGATCCCTGGAGCTTGTGACACTGCAGCTGATAACTGCACTGTAATGCAATGATTGAGCATTGCATTAAGGTACCGTCACACGTGGCAATAAAGCACGCAATTTCACTGGCAATTTGCTGGTTGCAGTGAAATCATGGATACATTGTTCTGTTTTGTTGCCGTGTACAAATGGAATAATGTGTCCATGATTTCACAGCAACCAGCAAATTGCCAGTGAAATTGCTAGCATTTTTACCGCGTGTGACGGAACTTTTACAATGCAGCTGTGATCGGAGCTGTACAATATTAGTTTTGAATGGTAACTTCAAATCTCAAAGAATCAGAAAAGTCTGGGAATATAAACTTATGTAGACCTTTGACTCATTCAGAACAGGAATTAATGTGTCGCTTGAATTTTTGTTTTTTTTACATCAATCGAGGGAACTTCAGATCTTGGACCACTAATGAAATGACAATAAGCTATCACACATCTTATCTCTGAACTCTGGTATTTACTGTCCAGATGCTCTCTCCCTCCCAACACAGACCAGTATTCCAACTCTGTATATGTGTATATATGTGTTTGTTAAGAAAGTGTCATTATTAAGCCTGAAGAAGAGACCTGAGCTGCCTTGAAAGCTTGCTATTGTTTACCATCTTTTCAGTTAGCCATTAAAAGTTTTCTCAGATTCTAATATTTTAAAATTTTGCAGCAAAATTTACAAAGCCACTTTTTTAGGGACTACGTAACATTTGAAGTAACTTTGGGAGCCTGCATAACAGAGAATACCTAAAATTGACACCATTCCAAAAACTGCACCCCTCAAGCTACTCAAAACTACATTCAATAAGATTATTAATCCTTGCAGTGTTTCATCGGAACTAAAGCAATGTGGGAGGAAAAAATGAAAACTTTACTTTTTTCAACATAATGTTATTTTAGCCTCAAATATTGCATTTTCACCAGGGTAACAGCAGAAAATTAACCCACAAATTTGTTATGCAGTTTCTCACGAGGTAGCCAATATTCCATATGTGGCCAAAACACACTGTTTGGGCGCACATCAGGGCTTGGAAAGGAAGGAGCGTTACTTGACTTTTTGAATGTAAAATTAGCTGGAATCATTTGCTTGACACCATGTCACGTTTGGAGGGACGCTCATGTGCCTAAATAGTGGAAACCCTCCACAAGTAACCCCATTTTGGAAACTAGACCATCCAAGGAATTTGACCCTCAGTGACTCAGTGAGTGATGTCATCACTCCTCGCGGCAGTCAGTTTGATCACAGTAGGCTGCAGGGAGATGATGCTTGTTTCCTCACTGCAGCCTCTGGATGAATCAGAGCTGAGTGTGGGGCCATCATTGTCGATTATCATCAAATGCTATGTGTCTGCACACATTTCAAAGGCTGATGGCCTCCTTTCTCAAATGTCTTGAGAAAGAAGGACGTTAACCTTTGAAACGTGCGTAAGGTTTTGCATCACCAGGTCAATGTGAGCACCAATGAACTGAGACATACATGTTTTATCTGAGAAGGAGGAGGATCAGAACGGCTTTGATCACCTCGTAGATGTTTCATACAGGACAATACAGCGATGTCTGTGTAAGAGACTGGACTTGCACAAGGGCAGTAAATGACCAGATTTGATTTTAATCTGGGAGTACAGAAAATAAGATGCATTGATTATAAACCAGAAGTTTGTGATTGGGAGAACTGTCCTGATCCTGGACCCAGGAGCCAATCCTCCTCAGCTTCCAATCCCTCCATGGACGGGGTGAGGCTGAGGGAAGTGGGCAGTGCTGGGCACAGGGGGATCACACCATCGCCACCTTGATTGGAATGATCGTCAATCCCATCAGAGCTGGAAAGGGTTAAAACTGCTCCCTCTAGAGCACCATCCTGTGCTAGGGGATATTACAGCCCCAACCATAGTCTGGATCATAATGATTAGGCAATTTCATTGCCAGATCCTTACAGTTGCTATGATTGGCTCTTCAGAATTGAACAGCCAATCACAGTGATTATGGTTGTTGAGGGAAAACCACCCTTTTCCCCCCCGAGATAAATCTCCAGTGTTCTACTTCTAGGACGATGAGGTACTGGAGCTTGTTCGGTGTTGCTGCAGCAATCGTACTGTATATGCACCAGGAAGAAAGGGTTCATCCTTGGTCGGTAACAAACTTGCTTTTTAATTGAACGGGTCTTCCTTGCTTATGAAGGGGTTAAGGAGTAATCATCATTTTAATTTTGTTTAAATAAAATAATAGCATGTACAAAAATAAGCAACTTTGCAATATATCTTATCAGAGAAGTCTGCAATTTTCCTACTTTGGAACTGATCAGTCTTTGTCAAAATTCTCTATTAACAGATAAAATCTGTATTCAGTGAAGACAGACATTTACATATTCTACATAGAATGTTGTGAGCAGCAACTGCCATCTCCAATCTCAGTAATGTAAATATCTGTCTTCACTGAATACAGATTTTATCTGTGAATTGAGATTTTTGACAATGAATGATCAGCCCTGGAGGAGAATGAAGCGGATTTCTCGAATAACATACAGTTGTGGCCAAAAGTATTGACACCCCTGCAATACTGTCAGATAATACTCAGTTTCTTCCTGAAATTATTGCAATCACAAATTCTTTGGTATTATTATCTTCATTTAATTTGTCTTCAATGAAAAAACTCAAAAATAATTGTCCTAAAGCCAAATTGGATAAATTCCACACCAAACATAAAAAGGGGGTGGTCAAAAGTATTGGCACTATTAGAAAAATCATGTGATGCTTCTCTAATTTGTGTAATTAACAGCACCTGTAACTTACCTGTGGCACCTAACAGGTCTTGGCAATAACTAAATCACACTTGCAGCCAGTTAACATGGATTAAAGTTGACTCAACCTCTGTCCTGTGTCCTTGTGTGTACCACATTGAGCATGGAGAAAAGAAAGACGACCAAAGAACTGTCTGAGGACTTGAGAAACCAAATTGTGAGGAAGCATGAGCAATCTCAAGGCTACAAGTCCATCTACAAAGACCTTTATGTTCCTGTGTGTACCGTGCGCAGTGTTATCAAGAAGTTTAAAGCCCATGGCAATGTGGCTAACCTCCCTAGATGTGGATGGAAAAGAAAAATTGATGAGAGATTTCAACGCAAGATTGTGCGGATGGTGGATAAACAACCTCAACTAATATCCAAACAAGTTCAAGCTGCCCTGCAGTCCGAGGGTCAACCCGTACTATCTGTCGGCGTCTGAATGAAAAGGGACTGTATGGTAGGATACCCAGGAAGACCCCACTTCTTACCCCGAGACATAAAAAAGCCAGGCTGGAGTTTGCCAAAACGTACCTGAGAAAGCCTAAAACGTTTTGGAAGAATGTTCTCTGGTCAGATGAGACAAAAGTAGAGCTTTTTGGGCAAAGGCATCAACATAGAGTTTATAGACGAAAAAAAGAAGCATTCAAAGAAAAGAACACAGTCCCTACAGTCAAACATGGTGGAGGTTCCCTTATGTTTTGGGGTTGCTTTGCTGCCCATGGCACTGGACTGCTTGACCGTGTGCATGGCATTATGAAGTCTGAAGACTACCAACAAATTTTGCAGCATAATGTAGGGCCCAGTGTGAGAAAGCTGGGTCTCCCTCAGAGGTCATGGGTGAAGTCCAGCAGGACAATGACCCAAAACACACTTCAAAAAGCACTAGAAAATGGTTTGAGAGAAAGCACTGGAGACTTCTAAGGTGGCAGCAATGAGTCCAGCCCTGAATCCATAGAACACCTGTGGAGAGATCTAAAAATGGCAGTTTGGAGAAAGCACCCTTCAAATATCAGGGACCTGGAGCAGTTTGCCAAGAAGAATGGTCTAAAATTCCAGCAGAGCATTGTAAGAAACTCATTGATGGTTACCGGAAGCGGTTGATCGCAGTTATTTTGGCTAAAGGTTGTGCAACCAAGTATTAGGCTGAGGGTGCCAATACTTTTGTCTGGCCCATTTTTGGAGTTTTGTGTGAAATGATCAATGTTTTGCTTTATGCTTCATTCTCTTTTGTGTTTTTTCATTGAAGAAAATTAAATGAAGATATAATAATACCAAAGAATTTGTGATTGCAATTATTTTCAGGAAGAAACTGAGTATTATCTAACAGAATTGCAGGGGTGTCAATACTTTTGGCCACAACTGTATATTACACAGTTGCTTGTTTTCATGTGTACTATTGATTTAGGAGATAAAAATGAAATCGACAGTTATGCTTTAAGCAACAGCTATTACCTCCTGTTGATGGTAAACATTTCCTTAACAAGATTTGCTTTCTATTTATATCCCAGTGATTAAGAACAAACCATTTTCATTTCCAGAATCTGCATTCTTTCTTCTCACTGCTTAGTATAATTTGCTTTTTTTCCCGGCAGCATTGACTCGTTGTATGGCATTTTCATGATATCATGACTCCAGTGACCTAATAAAGCTATCTATGTCAAGAAGTCGTATGATGAGATCAAAGAATGTGATGTGACTAGATCTAGTGAACATGGAAACTTGTGAGTTGTCTCTAAACCACATGAAACCATTTATAACATATAAAAGAGCCCTTGTGTCAGATTTTCCTGCCAGAAGCCGTTCACAAATCTCTCATTGTAAATGGCAGTATTAGTGTAGATAATAGGTTTCTTCTGAGGCTTTTAACAAAGATTGATTTCTCATGTAACCAAATACAATGCTGTTTTGTAATCTGTTTTATTTATTCCTGTGGTTTTCGTTCTGTTACTGACATACAGTATTTTCTGGCTCTGTATTGAGCAACAAATAGGCAGTTTGCACAGTCATTGTCATCTTGACTGTGTAGGTGGAGAAACTCAGTAAATGTTACACAAGATTGGTGTTTTCAGACTTTGCTATAATACTGATTTTAGTGTATGAGTAAAAGTAACCTGTAATACTCCACATGTGTTTTCATTTTTAACATTTAACCAAATTATGTCTTCTATAATGAAATAACTCTGTTTAATTGAGTTGTTTGCCGGTATAAAGTCATTAAAAGATAATAATAATAATAACAATATAGTCTGTAATACCTTTGACAGACCCAAAGCAGCCTTACCATCATTGCCAAAAGCAGAATCAAAATGCACTCTCAGGAAGCAGTCAGAGCCCAATTGTAAAGCAAGCCCAGCTGCAGGCTAATAAACCGCCTCTACCAGCTATGCGTGGGAGGCAGACTGCCATGCATACACTGGGCCTGCTTAAGGCACCATTCACACTGATACAAATGATGCAGAGTGTCTGAAAGCGACCCAACCGCTCCGCTGCTTAGCATTGGGCCACACAGTACAATACCTCTGCACCACTAGATGAATGGCGCCCCTAAGGGCCCAACTGCACCCTGGATAGATAAAAAGTGCAAAAGTCTCTTTATGATGAATAAAAAACTTTTACAAATGTGATTTTGGTTCATGCAATGGCCAGAATTTAAGCTGATGATCCACGACAAGGGATCCCATGCTCATCATCCTAACAAAAACTGTGCAAAAACTACTAGAAAAAAGCACATCAAAAACCTTACCATCATTGCCAAAAGCAGAATCAAAATGCACTCTCAGGAAGCAGTCAGAGCCCAATTGTAAAGCAAGCCCAGCTGCAGGCTAATAAACCACCTCGACCAGCTATGTGTGGGAGGCAGACTGCCATGCATACACTGGACTGCTTAAGGCACCATTCACACTGATACAAATGATGCAGAGTGTCTGAAAGCGACCCAACCGCTCCGCTGCTTAGCATTGGGCCACACAGTACGATACCTCTGCACCACTAGATGAATGGCGCCCCTAAGGGCCCAACTGCACCCTGGATAGATAAAAAGTGCAAAAAGTCTCTTATATGATGAATAAAAAACTTTTAAAAATGGGATTTTGGTTCATGCAATGGCCAAGACATTTAAGCTGATGACCCACGACAAGGGATCCCATGCTCATCAGTCCTAACAAAAACTTGTGCAAAAACTACTAGAAAAAAGCAGCATCCAAAAACTTACCATCATTGCCAAAAGCAGAATCAAAATGCACTCTCAGGATGCAGTCAGAGCCCAAATGTAAAGCAAGCCCAGCTGCAGGCTAATAAACCGCCTCTACCAGCTAAGTGTGGGAGGCAGACTGCCATGCATACACTGACCCAAAGCAGCCAAAACCAATAGTTATGCATTCTCCCACAGTAAATAAAAGAGCAGTATCCCTACATTTCTCCTTCTGACATTCAAAAATTCTTCCATTTTCTAGTCTTCACAGAGAGCCATCTGCCTAGCTCAAGTTTATTCTGCAGCAGGACAACAATCTGAAACATACATCCGTTGTCATTAGGAACTATCTTCAGGATACAAAAGAACAATGAGTCCTGGAAGTGATGCTACGGTCCCACATAGGCCAGGTCTCAACATCATTGAGTCTGTCTGGGATTACACAGAAATTTACATTCATAGGAGATCTGTGGTTGGTTATCCAAGATGTTTAAAACAACCTTAATTGGATACATTTCTTTTGTGTTCAGGAGAGAAGAAAAAACTCAAGTGAATTTAAGTGTTTCCAGTTATAAAACATTCAGTTTATTGCTTGCATTAAATAACTTCACAATCCATAGGCATCCATTGTCACAAACCAATGGGATTCTATGCTAGGTCTTACTCATCGTCTAATGATGGCCATATTGGAAAACATATATATACCTGATAATTAATCACTTAATGTGTGAAGACAAACAGTTTAGAAAAAACTCAATTTACTTAAATCAAGACAAAATAGATTATAAACCCAAAATAAAGATGACAAAAAAAAAAATGCAAACAGTTGGGTCAATGCTGTAATATGAGATCTTGCCTGAAGTTGAGAACCATGGGGACCTGTGTTTTCATGGAAAAAAAATCCAATAGGATTCTCTGTTTATCAACCTATGCCTTAAGTTCCTGCCCCTGAAAGGGTTAACTAATTTTTCAATACCCACAAATACCAGGGCAGACGTATCGCCATAATGATGAGTGGCAAAATGGCGTGAGACTGCAGATACATTGAATGCAGTAGTGCTGCTTGCATCCGAGATGTGTCTACGGATGCGTCTTCTTAAATCCCCGATGTACAACCTATGTATTGAATATATCTGCGGTCTTACACCATTTTGCCACTCATCATTCTGGCGATACGTCTGCTTTGGTATTTGCGGGTATTGAACAAGTAGTTAACCATTTCAGGGCGGGGACTTAAGGTGTAGATTGTTAAACAGAGAATTTTTCCATGGAAACACGGGTCCCCCAGGGTCTCAACATCAGGCAACATTTCATATTACAGTACTGACCCAACTATTTGCATTGAATTTTTCTGTTGTCTTAATTTTTTTTTTTTTTATCTGTTTTGTCATGATTTATGTATCTTAAGTTTATTCTAAATTGTCTTTGTCTTCACACATCACATTATTAATTTTTAGGTATACATTGGGGCATACAGGCGCACAAACGACTCTTGTGTCTTTAAAGACTGTAACATGGGGAAAGCTCTATACAGCAACCACTTTAATATTCCTTCACCATGCCCTTTACCTGGCACAACGGCACCCAGTGTCCCCTAAGTAGTTGTAGCAGATGAGGTTTTCCAGCTGTCCATGAACCTCATGAAGCCATATGCCAGCCGCACCCTCACTCATACCCGACGGAACTTTAATACCTGGTTTAGTTGGGCATTCAAATATGTTAAGGGCACTTTTAGGATCTTGTCCTCAAAGTGGCGGGTCCTCCTCTCCTGCATTCAATTGCATCCCCAGAACATAGATAGTGTTGTGAAGTCATGCGTGTGCTTTCACAACTTTGTTCGTTGCCATGATCTCTCATAGTGGACCCCATGAATGGGGTTCTACCTTGATTGGGTTTCAAGATGCCAATGTCCATTCTCCTGTGGCTGCCATGGAAGTGCGGAACCAATTCACTGACTACTTCATGAGGGACGTTGGTCAGATACACAGCATTGCAGCACATATTTGATTGTTGTTTGTCCTTATTTGGCGAGAGTAGCCTCTCTTTTTTTCATCTTGTTAATGTGTGTTTATATTTGGCCATCACTGTTTGTGTACCTTTATGTTGATTAAAACCAGACCTGAACCATTGTCTTTTTGTGTTTTGCCAGCAGATGAAATTAATGTTTGTTACACGTTATGTGATGTTTACGCACACAATGAAGGGTACATGTGTGCCGCAGACAGACTACATGCTTACAATGGCCACTGCAACATGATAGTCATCAATTTCTTCTCACTTTGATCCTTCAAAGGGCAATGGTGCCTTACCATCTCAGCGCAAAATGTGTCCGTGTTATCTTCCCCATGGCACACCCACCATTTTTCAACATGCTAAGGTAAGGGACCATGTATAGTGGCTACACCATTGACACATAGCTCACACACACAAAATGTTTTGCCTCACAGATATGACAAGAAACTTGCATTTGGGAGGTATGGCATGTACGGTGATGGTATGTTAGTGGCAAACACTATACTTGTATTATGTGAATATCAAAAACACTGGTCACCTCTAACACAAAAACACTGGTCACTCCGGACGCGCCGGAAACGTCACATTATGCGTTTCCAGTGTGTCCGGAGTGACATATTCGCTATGACTGAGCCCCTCTGCAGACCTGGTTTCAGTCCTGTGCACTCGCCATAAAAAGTAATGGCAGCGGGAGCGCAGGCGAGCGCAAGGGCTGTGCATCAATGCGCCTATGCGCTTGCCTGTAAATGCACCTGTGCTTGCAATTGCCCTAGTGCAGGGCAAGCAAATGCAGGGGCGCATAGATGTGAAAGGGGCCAAAAGGTCATATTTGCAAGGTTACAGGACATGACGTAGAAAAAAAGCATTATTGGAGTACATACATTAAGTGGAGACAACATACACATATTGGGCTACCATTCAAAAAAGGAATGTATCACGCTTCTTGGCCTGTCAGGACCATGTTTTTTAGGGTTTTATGTGAGGTACTGTCAAAGAAACATGTGCGCTCTCTAACATGCTATGTATGTGCCACAGTCAGACAGACCCTATTTGCACCATACAGATGTGCTTGGTGACAGCGAATGTGACATTAAAATAGCAGGGGCCTCCATGACCCATGAATCACACGTATGTGTTGTGCCATGTGTCACACATGTTATGTAACTTTGGAAGATACTTATACAGAGTCTGCACACATGCATGCATTACCCTAAACACTTACTCGTTTGGCTCCAGATTCTGAAGAACCAGTGGAGGTGGACGTGTTCTGCAAAAGGAGAATATGAAAATGAAACACTGGCCATACATACAAGCATTTGTGTATATTGTACATGAGTTTTTTAAAAACAATGGCAAGTACCCAAAGTATTATGTAGCAGACTCATGTATAATGACGTGCAACATGAAAAGTGACCTTAATACATGGGACATTACTGTGGTGTTTGTGTTGCCATGGCCTGTTTCATCCATGAATCACGTTCTGTGGGAGATAGCATGTTAAATAGCCTTTGTAAGTGTACTGACACACACAGGGCAGGTGGAGGTAATATGGGCCACACTACAGACATTACATGTTGTCCTTGACGCACATGTCCTGGCACACATATGTACATATCCAAACACATGTAGACCATATGACACAATGTGCTGCAATAACACACTGTGTGATATATTATAGGTACCACACTTGTTATAGGTGGCATTACAATCAAAATAATAAAAAATGGACACATGTGGCGGAGTACATGTATTTGCACAGTGAACTTATCCGCAAATGTTGTGTGGATGGCGGTGTGATTTAACAGGGCCGCAACAACACCATGTGACATGTGTAACATGTACGCCGCAATGAATAAGGTAGCTGAAGCACACAACAAACACCTGTCCCAGAAAGTCCTTCAGCAATCCCCCCATTAAGTGACCTGCTGCAAGTTTCAGCATTCACATGTACACACTGGTCACAACACAAAAGAAAAGTAAAAGTAAACTCACAGAAGAATCTGAGGGTGATGACTCGGACAGAGTCTCAACTTCAGTGAGCTCAGAATCAGACATCTGTGTATGTAACAGAAGAAAACACATATGTTACATAAGTTTTGTATTTTGGATTGCAGTATACATGATAAGAACATTTAACACTTATGTGTACATACCTTGAGGGTGCAGTTGCAGAATATTGGACTTGGACACCTGGGGGCAAGAGCACTCTTCCTGTTTTGCACCCCACTATATATGGCATGCACAGGTCACGTGACCTATGACATCACTGTTTTCCCCTTAAAATAAGCAGAAATACAAAAACATGCCTCTATATGGGCTATACGTTAACGGAAGCATCGCCCATAGACTGCCAATTGAAAAAAATGCCAGCATTTTTGTAAACCGCCCCAAAAACGATGCAGACCGCGTTTTTGGGTGAGCTAACAAAAATGCCTAGCGTCAAACGCATTGCACTTTGACAATGCGTTTTTTGCATGGGAGCCTATGGAAGCATTAATGCTAGTGTTTTTCAACATTTGGACTTTAACAAAAATGCTGATTTTTAGTGCATGTATGGTGCTAAAGTGACCCTAGCCTTATTGTCAGGGACATTCATTGGAAGTCAGAGTGATGCGGCCTTTGGCTGACTGCAAAGCTCATCTGGCATTATAATATCACATGACCCTGGGAGACAGGGTGCCAATATCACTAGAAGGTGAGAATAATCTGTTGTTTTATTTGTGGGACTAAACAATTAAGAAGGGTTTGTTAGGGTAGTGGACAAGCCCTTAAATTACTTGGGTTTCAATGACTGTGCATCTGCATGCAATGCATATCGCCATGCATATTGCCACGAGTAATACCAAGCACAGTGCCGTTGTGACCAATCACACTTCTCTATCTAGTAGTCTGATAGACTGGGTTTGGTGAATTCTGGGAAAAAGTTACATGTGTGACTGCATTGTACCACCTTAAAGTTTGGCTTAGTCTAGTGAAGGGAAACCTTAATGATTTAGCATGCTCAGACATTTTAGATAATTGTATGCTTCCAACTTTGTGGGAACAAAGTTTGGTTTCTCTTCAAGCATGAATATGTGCCAGTACACAAAAGAATGTCTGTTTACTGTAGGAAAACTTAACCCTCCACACAATAAATGTGTAGATTGCTATATAACTATAGTATAAGTTTGTCCATACATATTAAATAAGTATCCTTCACAATCCCTCTGATTTTTTTCCTGGAAGTGTATGAATACATTAACAATTAGTGTTGCCTTTCCAATTCTCAGCAGGTATGTGTCCTGCACTCTCTGACTGTCTGACAATGTCAGTGCAAATTAGTCAATGTCGGAGAGTATTTGGACATGACCACTTGATAATGGTAATAGCTGACAGCTCCCCAATAAGGAACCTAAATGTCTCTCAAGTTCCATTTGTATTATAAATTTGAAAATGTGTTTTTACTTAAAGCTAAGAACTTGTTCTCCCGCCAGGGCAGATATTTAAGCAAAGAAGACAACTTCATAGATGCCAGCTGTCCTTATTCCTTAGGGAATGATTACAAATTTTTCCTTTGATATCATGAATCCTGTTGAGGTTTCATCTAAAAAAATATTGTAAATTGTATTATGAAAACATACATAATTGAGTATAAAATTCTCATGATCATCTTTAATCATTCAAGGGGAACTTTTGTTGTTTAATACCAAATTATGAAGATCTTCCCTATTCAGTGTACATTTATTAATACTTTGACAATATGTATTCTTCAATACATTCAAAAGAAAAATGCTCAGTCCAGCATCAATCCCATCCATAAAAAGTAACAAGTTTATTCAATATAGTAGAATCCAAATGGTAAAATTTAGTACCTGGTAACAGAAACTCCAACCAATAAAGAAGCCGAAGACATATAGGAGCTTGATCGAAAATTAAATATAATAACAATGAAGAAAATATGACTAACATAAAGGAAAGAAAATTTTAAAGAGGCAAAAGTCACTACGATGCCAACAGCATTTATGAATAGGATTGATGAGACCTTGGTTATTTCTCTGCCAAATCCAGCTTAAAATAAAGCACAAGTATAAGAACAATCAAGTGTCTGGATTAAGTGTGAACTTTAGCTCCAGGACATTGATGGTTCCAATTTCCAAGTCTGGAAACATGTCAAATGCAATGTCTTTGCACAAAACAAATCAGTATCATATTACAATCACATTTATACTTGGAAATCAAAAAATGGGGAAGAGGGAGCAGAAAAATCAGTGAAAGGTATCCGCAAGAATGGACCAAAGATAAAATAATGGCAAATCAAGGTGTCCTCCTATATA
Source organism: Allobates femoralis (assembly GCA_033576535.1). Classification (NCBI taxonomy): domain Eukaryota; kingdom Metazoa; phylum Chordata; class Amphibia; order Anura; family Aromobatidae; genus Allobates; species Allobates femoralis. The sequence goes on from JARQOC010000001.1 coordinate 379,616,413, forward strand.
ATCAATCCAGCCCAATTATCTGTGCTGTCTATAGGGATAAATTTTGCCCCAACCTATCAATTTGATTTGTACAATACTATCCTTAATGATAACAGATTTGTTAGGTTTTTCTACTGTCAAGAAACACTACTAGTATGATACTAGTATCAAGACTTTATAATAGTAATTAATATTGGCTATTAATTCCATAGCACTTTACATACATCAGTAATGCTGTCCCCATTTAGGCTCACAATCTAAACATCCTACCAGTATGTCTTTACAATGTGAAAGAAAACCGGGTGCCCGGAGGAAACCCACACAAACACGGGGAGAACATACAAACTCCTTGCAGATGTTGTCCTTGGTGGGATATGAATCCAGGACCTCAGTGCTGCAAGTCTGCAGTGCTAACCACTGAGCCACCGCGCCGCCCTATCTTTGTTACTGTTGTCAATGAAGATGGTTATGATTTGTGTGATTTTCAGGATCAGATTACTAACAGGGATTTGGTTGCTAGATTTAGAGTTTAAAAAATGGAACAGGATATTAATGTTTCTGAAATTTAAAAAAAAAAAAAATAATCTGTGCATTCCAGGACTGGAGCAAAAGATAGGATTCAGGACTTAGTGTGGGAGAATTAGTTAAATTGTATAGAACTACCGTTTGTAGTATTTTAATATTCTACACAACAAAAACATTCTATTTCCCAGATAAAAAATTATCCTGATTTACCTATTTGGTCTACGGATAAGATAAGGGGGCTCCTGTGATTTTTAAATACACACTTACGGTATATGTTAAGTTACGTATATAAGGCTATTTTGAGTGACTTTATTACATATAGAAAACTGGGTAATGATGATTCCACCCCAACTTTTCAATGGAAATTAGATTATCTTTTGGATAAGGGATTATTACTAGGGATGGGTGAACCCGAACTGGAAAGTTTGGACTCTGTACCGAGCACCTAGTGTTTGGGTACTAGGTGCAGACCCCAATCGCAGACTTCCCTGAAAAGTCTGGGTTACAGTTCGGGTTTGTGTTCAGTAGGCAGATGTAAAACTAAACAAAATAGTGATTAAAAATCAGCTCATACTTACCGTGTCAGCACGCTTGTACTTCCGGGGCTGCTCATTAATTATTTACTGGTTACGAGCACAACAGTAAATCACAGATGCTGTCACAGAGAGTGGGCATCTGCGATTGCTGATGTAGTAACCTGGAAATAGCCCATACATTTTAGCATCTACCTTGCAGGGTAGAAGCTAAATTATGGGCTGTTTCCAGGTTACTCCAGCAGCCAATCAAGATGCCCATTCTCTGTGACAACATCTGTGATTGGTTGCTGTGCCATTCACTCATTGATTGATATCAAAGTAGTGCATAAATAAATAAATTATAAAAATTATGTAGAGCTTTGCTGTATTTTTGATTCTCAATGCAGATAAAGCATACAGCTATGAGCTGATACCCTGAGTTGCCTGGCTTTACCTTGGCTGGCAATGAAAAATATAAGGAAGACCATTATTTTTTTATAATTATTTAAATAAATAGTTTAAATAAAACATGTGGGCTTTGCGCTATTTTTGATTCCCAGCCAGCTGGGGGCTGGTATTCTCACTGTGGTTAGAAGTGCCAATTTCTGTCTCTTTACCCAGCTCTTCCAGATATCCTGGTACGGTGGCATCGAGTGATAGAAGGGGTTACTGACAGCTGATGATTGACAGCTTGTCAATAATCCGAGACTGATAATGTCAGGCCTCTATGAGACCAGTCCATTATCAATCCTAGAGGGAAATACCATATTTAAAAAAACAAGTCACAAAAAAAATCCTTTATTTGGAATAAATCACAGAGATAGATGACTGTGTATACCTATAGTATAGATATAACTTCTGTCAAAACTTTTCACTAATTGTACATATCTCATTATTTTTTATTTGTAGAAATACTGAAAACAAGACCATAGTGGCATGGTCAAAATGTTAGAATTACCACTGTCACTTTACTCACCTTAATAAAATTGACTTTGACTTGAAACATATTTTGAAGCAGTGTGCAGTGATTACTAACTTTGACTATATCCATATTCTACTATCCGCTCACTTGCACCTGATACTCTCTAGGTGTACACGCCATTTAATATTTTCAATATGTCTGTGTTTCAGGTGCTTCACCTCCTAGCATTGATGTTTTCAGAATCCTTTGCATACAACCAGAAAACCAGCAACCTAATTCTATCCTGAGTCACCATGCCCACAGATTTCCTTCATATCCCCTCAAGGGATATTAAAACCAAGGATTGAGGAAAAGAACTGAAAAAGTTAAATGCATAAGATCTTCACTGCAGCACGCTAGTG
>JARQOC010000001.1:379618854-379642439 GCA_033576535.1 Allobates femoralis
GTGGACCCCCATGAATGGGGTTCTACCTTGATTGGGTTTCAAGATGCCAATGTCCATTCTCCTGTGGCTGCCATGGAAGTGCGGAACCAATTCACTGACTACTTCATGAGGGACGTTGGTCAGATACACAGCATTGCAGCACATATTTGATTGTTGTTTGTCCTTATTTGGCGAGAGTAGCCTCTCTTTTTTTCATCTTGTTAATGTGTGTTTATATTTGGCCATCACTGTTTGTGTACCTTTATGTTGATTAAAACCAGACCTGAACCATTGTCTTTTTGTGTTTTGCCAGCAGATGAAATTAATGTTTGTTACACGTTATGTGATGTTTACGCACACAATGAAGGGTACATGTGTGCCGCAGACAGACTACATGCTTACAATGGCCACTGCAACATGATAGTCATCAATTTCTTCTCACTTTGATCCTTCAAAGGGCAATGGTGCCTTACCATCTCAGCGCAAAATGTGTCCGTGTTATCTTCCCCATGGCACACCCACCATTTTTCAACATGCTAAGGTAAGGGACCATGTATAGTGGCTACACCATTGACACATAGCTCGCACACACAAAATGTTTTGCCTCACAGATATGACAAGAAACTTGCATTTGGGAGGTATGGCATGTACGGTGATGGAATGTTAGTGGCAAACACTATACTTGTATTATGTGAATATCAAAAACACTGGTCACCTCTAACACAAAAACACTGGTCACTCCGGACGCGCCGGAAACGTCACATTATGCGTTTCCAGTGTGTCCGGAGTGACATATTCGCTCTGACTGAGCCCCTCTGCAGACCTGGTTTCAGTCCTGTGCACTCGCCATAAAAGGTAATGGCAGCGGGAGCGCAGGCGAGCGCAAGGGCTGTGCATCAATGCTCCTATGCGCTTGCCTGTAAATGCACCTGTGCTTGCAATTGCTCTAGTGCAGGGCAAGCAAACGCAGGGGCGCATAGATGTGAAAGGGGTCAAAAGGTCATATTTGCAAGGTTACAGGACATGACGTAGAAAAAAAGCATTATTGGAGTACATACATTAAGTGGAGACAACATACACATATTGGGCTACCATTCAAAAAAGGAATGTATCACGCTTCTTGGCCTGTCAGGACCATGTTTTTTAGGGTTTTATGTGAGGTACTGTCAAAGAAACATGTGCGCTCTCTAACATGCTATGTATGTGCCACAGTCAGACAGACCCTATTTGCACCATACAGATGTGCTTGGTGACAGCGAATGTGACATTAAAATAGCAGGGGCCTCCATGACCCCTGAATCACACGTATGTGTTGTGCCATGTGTCACACATGTTATGTAACTTTGGAAGATACTTATACAGAGTCTGCACACATGCATGCATTACCCTAAACACTTACTCGTTTGGCTCCAGATTCTGAAGAACCAGTGGAGGTGGACGTGTTCTGCAAAAGGAGAATATGAAAATGAAACACTAGCCATACATACAAGCATTTGTGTATATTGTACATGTGTTTTTTAAAAACAATGGCAAGTGCCCAAAGTATTATGTAGCAGACTCATGTATAATGATGTGCAACATGAAAAGTGACCTTAATACATGGGACATTACTGTGGTGTTTGTGTTGCCATGGCCTGTTTCATCCATGAATCACGTTCTGTGGGAGATAGCATGTTAAATAGCCTTTGTAAGTGTACTGACACACACAGGGCAGGTGGAGGTAATATGGGCCACAATACAGACATTACATGTTGTCCTTGACGCACATGTCCTGGCACACATATGTACATATCCAAACACATGTAGACCATATGACACAATGTGCTGCAATAACACACTGTGTGATATATTATAGGTACCACACGTGTTATAGGTGGCATTACAATCAAAATAATAAAAAATGGACACATGTGGCGGAGTACATGTATTTGCACAGTGAACTTATCCGCAAATGTTGTGTGGATGGCGGTGTGATTTAACAGGGCCGCAACAATACCATGTGACATGTGTAACATGTACGCCGCAATGAATAAGGTAGCTGAAGCACACAACAAACACCTGTCCCAGAAAGTCCTTCAGCAATCCCCCCATTAAGTGACCTGCTGCAAGTTTCAGCATTCACATGTACACACTGGTCACAATACAAAAGAAAAGTAAAAGTAAACTCACAGAAGAATCTGAGGGTGATGACTCGGACAGAGTCTCAACTTCAGTGAGCTCAGAATCAGACATCTGTGTATGTAACAGAAGAAAACACATATGTTACATAAGTTTTGTATTTTGGATTGCAGCATACATGATAAGAACATTTAACACTTATGTGTACATACCTTGAGGGTGCAGTTGCAGAATATTGGACTTGGACACCTGGGGGCAAGAGCACTCTTCCTGTTTTGCACCCCACTATATATGGCATGCACAGGTCACGTGACCTATGACATCACTGTTTTCCCCTTAAAATAAGCAGAAATACAAAAACATGCCTCTATATGGGCTATACGTTAACGGAAGCATCGCCCATAGACTGCCAATTGAAAAAAATGCCAGCGTTTTTGTAAACCGCCCCAAAAACGATGCAGACCGCGTTTTTGGGTGAGCTAACAAAAATGCCTAGCGTCAAACGCATTGCACTTTGACAATGCGTTTTTTGCATGGGAGCCTATAGAAGCATTAATGCTAGTGTTTTTCAACATTTGGACTTTAACAAAAATGCTGATTTTTAGTGCATGTATGGTGCTAAAGTGACCCTAGCCTTATTGTCAGGGACATTCATTGGAAGTCAGAGTGATGCGGCCTTTGGCTGACTGCAAAGCTCATCTGGCATTATAATATCACATGACCCTGGGAGACAGGGTGCCAATATCACTGGAAGGTGAGAATAATCTGTTGTTTTATATGTGGGACTAAACAATTAAGAAGGGTTTGTTAGGGTAGTGGACAAGCCCTTAAATTACTTGGGTTTCAATGACTGTGCATCTGCATGCAATGCATATCGCCATGCATATTGCCACGAGTAATACCAAGCACAGTGCCGTTGTGACAAATCACACTTCTCTATCTAGTAGTCTGATAGACTGGGTTTGGTGAATTCTGGGAAAAAGTTACATGTCTGACTGCATTGTACCACCTTAAAGTTTGGCTTAGTCTAGTGAAGGGAAACCTTAATGATTTAGCATGCTCAGACATTTTAGATAATTGTATGCTTCCAACTTTGTGGGAACAAAGTTTGGTTTCTCTTCAAGCATGAATATGTGCCAGTACACAAAAGAATGTCTGTTTACTGTAGGAAAACTTAACCCTCCACACAATAAATGTGTAGATTGCTATATAACTATAGTATAAGTTTGTCCATACATATTAAATAAGTATCCTTCACAATCCCTCTGATTTTTTTCCTGGAAGTGTATGAATACATTAACAATTAGTGTTGCCTTTCCAATTCTCAGCAGGTATGTGTCCTGCACTCTCTGACTGTCTGACAATGTCAGTGCAAATTAGTCAATGTCGGAGAGTATTTGGACATGACCACTTGATAATGGTAATAGCTGACAGCTCCCCAATAAGGAACCTAAATGTCTCTCAAGTTCCATTTGTATTATAAATTTGAAAATGTGTTTTTACTTAAAGCTATGAACTGTTCTCCCGCCAGGGCAGATATTTAAGCAAAGAAGACAACTTCATAGATGCCAGCTGTCCTTATTCCTTAGGGAATGATTACAAATTTTTCCTTTGATATCATGAATCCTGTTGAGGTTTCATCTAAAAAAATATTGTAAATTGTATTATGAAAACATACATAATTGAGTATAAAATTCTCATGATCATCTTTAATCATTCAAGGGGAACTTTTGTTGTTTAATACCAAATTATGAAGATCTTCCCTATTCAGTGTACATTTATTAATACTTTGACAATATGTATTCTTCAATACATTCAAAAGAAAAATGCTCAGTCCAGCATCAATCCCATCCATAAAAAGTAACAAGTTTATTCAATATAGTAGAATCCAAATGGTAAAATTTAGTACCTGGTAACAGAAACTCCAACCAATAAAGAAGCCGAAGACATATAGGAGCTTGATCGAAAATTAAAATATAATAACAATGGAAGAAAATATGACTAACATAAAGGAAAGAAAATTTTAAAGAGGCAAAAGTCACTACGATGCCAACAGCATTTATGAATAGGATTGATGAGACCTTGGTTATTTCTCTGCCAAATCCAGCTTAAAATAAAGCACAAGTATAAGAACAATCAAGTGTCTGGATTAAGTGTGAACTATAGCTCCACGGACATTGATGGTTCCAATTTCCAAGTCTGGAAACATGTCAAATAGCAATGGCTTTGCACAAAACAAATCAGTATCATATTACAATCACATTTATACTTGGAAATCAAAAAATGGGGAAGAGGGAGCAGAAAACATCAGTGAAAGGTATCCGCAAGAATGGACCAAAGATAAAATAATGGCAAATCAAGGTGTCCTCCTATATAATCAATCCAGCCCAATTATCTGTGCTGTCTATAGGGATAAATTTTGCCCCAACCTATCAATTTGATTTGTACAATACTATCCTTAATGATAACAGATTTGTTAGGTTTTTCTACTGTCAAGAAACACTACTAGTATGATACTAGTATCAAGACTTTATAATAGTAATTAATATTGCGCTATTAATTCCATAGCACTTTACATACATCAGTAATGCTGTCCCCATTTAGGCTCACAATCTAAACGTCCTACCAGTATGTCTTTACAATGTGAAAGAAAACCGGGTGCCCGGAGGAAACCCACACAAACACGGGGAGAACATACAAACTCCTTGCAGATGTTGTCCTTGGTGGGATATGAATCCAGGACCTCAGTGCTGCAAGTCTGCAGTGCTAACCACTGAGCCACCGCGCCGCCCTATCTTTGTTACTGTTGTCAATGAAGATGGTTATGATTTGTGTGATTTTCAGGATCAGATTACTAACAGGGATTTGGTTGCTAGATTTAGAGTTTAAAAAATGGAACAGGATATTAATGTTTCTGAAATTTAAAAAAAAAAAAAATAATCATGTGCATTCCAGGACTGGAGCAAAAGATAGGATTCAGGACTTAGTGTGGGAGAATTAGTTAAATTGTATAGAACTACCGTTTGTAGTATTTTAATATTCTACACAACAAAAACATTCTATTTCCCAGATAAAAAATTATCCTGATTTACCTATTTGGTCTACGGATAAGATAAGGGGGCTCCTGTGATTTTTAAATACACACTTACGGTATATGTTAAGTTACGTATATAAGGCTATTTTGAGTGACTTTATTACATATAGAAAACTGGGTAATGATGATTCCACCCCAACTTTTCAATGGAAATTAGATTATCTTTTGGATAAGGGATTATTACTAGGGATGGGTGAACCCGAACTGGAAAGTTTGGACTCTGTACCGAGCACCTAGTGTTTGGGTACTAGGTGCAGACCCCAATCGCAGACTTCCCTGAAAAGTCTGGGTTACAGTTCGGGTTTGTGTTCAGTAGGCAGATGTAAAACTAAACAAAATAGTGATTAAAAATCAGCTCATACTTACCGTGTCAGCACGCTTGTACTTCCGGGGCTGCTCATTAATTATTTACTGGTTACGAGCACAACAGTCAATCACAGATGCTGTCACAGAGAGTGGGCATCTGCGATTAGCTGATGTAGTAACCTGGAAATAGCCCATACATTTTAGCATCTACCTTGCAGGGTAGATGCTAAAATGTATGGGCTGTTTCCAGGTTACTCCAGCAGCCAATCACAGATGCCCATTCTCTGTGACAACATCTGTGATTGGTTGCTGTGCCATTCACTCATTGATTGATATCAAAGTAGTGCATAAATAAATAAATTATAAAAATTATGTAGAGCTTTGCTGTATTTTTGATTCTCAATGCAGATAAAGCATACAGCTATGAGCTGATACCCTGAGTTGCCTGGCTTTACCTTGGCTGGCAATGAAAAATATAAGGAAGACCATTATTTTTTTATAATTATTTAAATAAATAGTTTAAATAAAACATGTGGGCTTTGCGCTATTTTTGATTCCCAGCCAGCTGGGGGCTGGTATTCTCACTGTGGTTAGAAGTGCCAATTTCTGTCTCTTTACCCAGCTCTTCCAGATATCCTGGTACGGTGGCATCGAGTGATAGAAGGGGTTACTGACAGCTGATGATTGACAGCTTGTCAATAATCCGAGACTGATAATGTCAGGCCTCTATGAGACCAGTCCATTATCAATCCTAGAGGGAAATACCATATTTAAAAAAACAAGTCACAAAAAAAATCCTTTATTTGGAATAAATCACAGAGATAGATGACTGTGTATACCTATAGTATAGATATAACTTCTGTCAAAACTTTTCACTAATTGTACATATCTCATTATTTTTTATTTGTAGAAATACTGAAAACAAGACCATAGTGGCATGGTCAAAATGTTAGAATTACCACTGTCACTTTACTCACCTTAATAAAATTGACTTTGACTTGAAACATATTTGAAGCAGTGTGCAGTGATTACTAACTTTGACTATATCCATATTCTACTATCCGCTCACTTGCACCTGATACTCTCTAGGTGTACACGCCATTTAATATTTTCAATATGTCTGTGTTTCAGGTGCTTCACCTCCTAGCATTGATGTTTTCAGAATCCTTTGCATACAACCAGAAAACCAGCAACCTAATTCTATCCTGAGTCACCATGCCCACAGATTTCCTTCATATCCCCTCAAGGGATATTAAAACCAAGGATTGAGGAAAAGAACTGAAAAAGTTAAATGCATAAGATCTTCACTGCAGCACGCTAGTGGAATATCATCGCCAGAATAAAATTCCTAGGGTTGTACGTTGTAATCTGAGACCAACTCTCTTTGCGCACAACAAGGAATTCTGAAATATTTTTAAAAAATCCTTAACAAGCGTTTAATAGACATAATTCTCCTAACTATTCAACATTGAACGTAGCACCCGCACATGCAAACCTCTACCTGGACTATTTCAAGAACCAGAATGTTTTAAATCATGAACTATTTGCTCAACATACCTGATGCTGGCATCGCTACATCGACTACATTTTTTTCATCTGGGAGGGGGATCAATCTAGTCTAGAAGTATTCTATAAGGGCATCAATGCAATTAGACCTGAGCTCTCCTTTACACTTACCAATTACCCAAATGTAGTCAATTTTCTGGACACTAAAGTCATAAGGGGTTTAGTGGGAATACTACAGACTTACCTATATTCCAAATATTAAAGGACGACTGGCGACACCTACGTGTGAACGTGCTAGCAAGAAAAAATATAATAATAAAGTAAAGGGATCTGCTGCACACTAAACACTAAAAATGAATGTGGATTAGCATAGTGGCTATCAAATGAATCGCCGGGCATTTGTACAGCTAAGGCAATGTGTATATGGCAAAAGACATTACAGAAACTGCTTTGAATTATAATGTGGCACACGGGAGTTTCTCAACTTCCTTAGTGAAGTGCAAATTTGCATATATGCATATATCTGAGAGGAGGGAAGTGGCTTACAATCTCCTCACCTACTTCGCTCTCTCCATAAGGTTGAGAGCAAGTTCCCAGACCTTGTCTTAGCCCACTCACTCTGCCAGATCAGAATATCCCACACACTACACTGATGAGGGGCAGGTACCCCGAAACGCAGCGTCTGTAGTTTGGGGTTCTGATCTGGCACAAATCCCTTAGTTATATTAAAAGCTTGTAGGAAAGTGATTATGACTTTGAGGAAGCTGCTTAAATGTGGCACACGGGAGTTTCTCAACTTCCTTAGTGAAGTGCAAATTTGCATATATGCATATATCTGAGAGGAGGGAAGTGGCTTACAATCTCCTCACCTACTTCGCTCTCTCCATAAGGTTGAGAGCAAGTTCCCAGACCTTGTCTTAGCCCACTCACTCTGCCAGATCAGAATATCCCACACACTACACTGATGAGGGGCAGGTACCCCGAAACGCAGCGTCTGTAGTTTGGGGTTCTGATCTGGCACAAATCCCTTAGTTATATTAAAAGCTTGTAGGAAAGCGATTATGACTTTGAGGAAGCTGCTTAAATGTGGCACACGGGAGTTTCTCAACTTCCTTAGTGAAGTGCAAATTTGCATATATGCATATATCTGAGAGGAGGGAAGTGGCTTACAATCTCCTCACCTACTTCGCTCTCTCCATAAGGTTGAGAGCAAGTTCCCAGAAATAAAATTAAGAAACTTAGCTTAATAATCCTAAGTAGTTTCTGCTATGTCTTTTGCCATATACACATTGCCTTAGCTGTACATATGCCCTGCTATTCATTTGATAGCCATTATGCTAATCCACATTCATTTTATTGTTTAGTGTGCAGCAGATCTCTTTACTTTATTATTATGTTTTATCCTGCTAGTACGTTCACACGTAGGTGTCGCTAGTCGTCCTTTAATATATAGTGTTACTGTGTTTCTGACTGAGCACCCTTTCCGCACCTTGTAGCAAAGCTAGGTCCTCCATCTTGTTGTAGCCAGGTCCAGAGACATACCGTTCCATTCAGGTTTTTAATTGCACCCAGAGGCATATAACCCACGCATACCGCAAATTGAAGCACAAGATTAGGACCCGATAAGATGAGAACACCTTGGCATGGTTATCAGGCTCTTATGCAGTGGCCAGTGCTTAAGCTAAGTTTCTCAATTTTCTTTATTATCCTAAGCAGTTTCTGCTACGTCTTTTCCAATATACATACTGCCTTAGCTGTACACATGCCCTGCTATTCATTTGATAGCCATTATGCTAATCCACATTTTAGTGTTTAGTGTGCAGCAGATCTCTTTACTTTTTTTCCTATATTCCAAACCAACTGACTGCAACAGCCTACTTCTTTACAGTAGCTGTCACATCAGAAACACCAAGAATAGCTTACTCTTCTCACTATTAAAATGGGTTACCAGGATGGTTTGTGACCCTAACCTAAAACCACAGAGATTACAAGACATGGCATCTAAATTTACATCCAGAGACTATCCCAGCAAGCTACTACAAACAGAATTAACTAAAGCTCTAACAGTGATACATGAACCACACTTGCCTAGATCTAAACTCAGCAGACTCCTCTTTGAACATCGGTACCACCTGGGTGTCCCAAAAATCCTCTACATCATTTAAAAACACTGGCTTTTACTTGCCTGTGAATACTCCAACATACCAACATTCCCAACTCCACCCTTGATGTGCACCAAACAACCTGACAGTATCAGGGAAAAACTAATATGTACCAACATAGGGAGTTTCAGTAAGGTCTCTAGACACCTTCCTTGACACAAGACGTATAGGCACATACCCATGCCTCAAATGTGCCTGCTGCTCTAATGTGATAAGAGGTGACAGAATGACACATTCAAGACATTGAAATGTTATAAAATTAATGACTTTTACACGTGACTCCAACTATTTGGTTTATGTCACCTAATGCCCCTGCGGTCTCCTCTACATATTAGAAATCATACAGCTTATTAGTGATTGTATCGTCAGCCACAAGTCTACATATAGATGTGGTAAGACCTGGCTCCCACTCCCTTTCAATTCACAGAAGCCAGACTCATGGTTGCCCAATTACAATTCCAGGTACTTAAACAAGTACCCAGATAGGGTAACCAAGTTTACCAACTCAAAAACCGAGAAACATTCTGGATATACAGACTTCAGACACTGACCCCGAAGGGTTTAAACGGAGAGGTTGACTGACTGACTTGATTTACTTTTCTTTCCCTATATGCAATAAAGACTTTCTGTTTTAGTTCTTCAATCCACCCCTCAACTCAACTTTGTAAAAGATTTAATATGTATATTATGTTATAGAGATATCCACATCCAATAACAATCTCACCCTCAATTTCTCCTTTTACTAACACAACTAGCATTTTTATATGGTTTGGACTCATACTAATTTAACTGTTAATAATCTGTTCTGGGTTCTTTGAAGACAGGTCCGAAGGCATTACTGCAAAGCTATGTCTGTGATGGTCACCTTTTCCCCATAAGTGTCCTTGGGGAATCCTCACAATTAGTTCTTATGTCCTTTTGTTTTTAAAATGTCTCCTTCCAGACCAATCACTCAATTTATAATCTTCTGTTCTGGGTTCTTCGGAGACAGGTCCAAAGGCATTACTGTCAAAGCTATGTCTGTGATGGTCTCCTTCTACCCATACATGTCCTTGGGAAATCCTCACATATTGGTTGTTATGTCCTATTGTTTTTACAATGTCTCCTTCCAGATCAATCACTCCCTTAATGATCTTCTGTTCTGGGTTCTTTGGAGACAGGTTCGAAGGCATTACTGTCAAAGCTATGTCCGTGATGGTCACCTTCTACCCATACTAATATTACCCTTGAATAGTGCCTGGGCAGACCTTTTAAAAATAAGTAAAATCATTATTGTACCGTTTGTAGTTTCCATTTTATCACCATTGTCACACCCTGCAGAGAGATGCTGCATTAGTCCTGTCCCATTATAAGCAGAGATGATTAGTCCTGTGCTGTATAAACTGTCATGTAATTAAGCACGCCTGCTCTGCAGCTCCATCCTCCCTCCTTCCTTTGCTAACAGTGCAGTGTCAGGTTTCACTTGCAGGTCTGTCCAGTTGATATCACCATGGAGGGAGAGAGCTACTGCAGGTATGCCTTATCTAGACTCCATTTGTTTCTGTAAAGCAGATACCCCACTGTGCTGTGACAGTTTCTGTGCTGTGTTTGATCTCTTGTGATCCTGCACACAGAGAGCAGAGAGGAGAATACAGCCCCTCCCCCAACTGATCTCATGTGCTGTGATGGGACATGCATATTCATGCATGGGGAGTGGACAGCAGAGAACTAAGTGGACCATTCACTGTGAGTGACAGATGGAATGAATCTCTTTATTTTAAGTTTACAGAAGATAGGAGGCAAATATAAATAAAAGAAATACATAAATAGAGTTTAGAGGGAGAATTAGAAAATGATACATGTGGATTTTTAACCTGGCAGTTTTCCTTTAATCATTAATCAGACCACTTATCCATGTATTGTTCTTTATAGATATTACAACACCTTATTGTTTTTATAACATATGTTTATAATAATGATCCCCAGTCATGCGCGGTTTGCACATAAAACCCGTGTCACGTGACCAGATCATGTGAAGCTGTAGTAGGCCTTAAAAATTTGGCTGAAAAAGATTGCAGGCACTATGTTGCATTTGCAGGGTCCCTAAGGTACTCAAACTGCAGAAATCCCCCCCTAATAACTCCATTATGGAAACTAGATTCCTCGATGATTTTATCCCTGAGTGCCCATAATCAGGATTATTAGCATTCCAGATGCTGCGTGTTTTTTCTGCTTCCAAAATGCTGCGTTCTACACTACAAGCACAGTGAATGGGATTTGTAGAAATCCCATACCCACTGTGTTTCGTTTTTCCACAGTGTAAACTGTTTATTTCATCAGCAGCCAAGTACAAAAATAGTGCAGTGTTGGTTTTGTATGTGGCTGCTGATGAAATAAACACCACCATATGAATTCAAATAATCCTTGACTCTTGAATTTTGTTCGAGCAGGAACACGGCCACAAGTCCGTATTCATATATTTACTTTCCTGCACTTGTGTGCTAAAAAGACACTTAAAATAATGTAATACTGTCCGAACAGAGACCAGACAAAGACCAAAGTTTCTCCATCTGCCTCATTAATATGACTGATTCCTTTGGGGGTTTTGTCTGAATTGTGTTTTGTGGAATTTACACGGATATGCCAATGTAATTGGTAGCAAAGAGCACAGGATAAATGTTACCCAAGTATTATTGTGATTTTGAGGAGGAAAAATTAAGAAATAGACACCAGTAAAAGAATAGGATAAAATTATTCCTTGAAATAATTAAAAAAAAATTGTTGGGCTTTACCGTACTTTTGTATGCCAGCCAGATGCAGACAGCCCCTTACCCCAAGCTGGCAATTTTTACCTGGCTGGAAACCAAAAATATAGGGAAGCCCTTTCTTTTAATTAATTCATGAATTTAATTAAATAATAAAAAAAATGACATGGGGCTTCACCATGTTTTTGGCTTCAAGACAGGTACAACTAAACAGCTGGGGGCTGGAATTCTCAGTGCAGGGTGGCCCATGCTTTGTGGGGCCCCCCACTGTGAATTGAAGCCCACAGTTACCCCAGAAAATGGTGCATTCATAGAAGCTCCATTTTATAGCACTTTACCCTGACTTTCCCAGTGGCCCTGATAGCGTTGTCACACTGGGTAATAAATCAATTAATGCCAGCTTTGTATTGGCTACTGGCACTAAACCCGAAATTCATAGAGTAAGCAGTAAAACCACACAACACCGGAAAAAACATTCAGAAATAAAATACAAGATAACTCTGTTTCTCATTTTTAATTAACAAAAAAAACGCACCCTACGACATAATCTACAAGCAACATCTTCAGCTCTGCTGCATATCTCTGTGAGCAGACGCCCATTCTTTGTGACAGTGACCCACCCCAGGGCCATGGGGTACCCAGTCTTGGGCTGTAGTTTCACAGGGGATGTCACAGACGGCCTGTGCCCGGGCTTGTGGCCCTGGTGGTCACTGAAAAAGGGGGTTAAATAACACACCACACAGTCATTGGCTCTGAACTGGGCTTTACTGGTGACTCAGGCAGCAAACAGTCTTTACACACAGTCAACTAGTACTGCTGGCCTGGGTAGTCACCAGAGGACTAGGATGTCTCCCTGGGGACTCTCAGTGATGTGCCTACTTAGTCCTTTCATCTGTCCTTACTGCGCTCTGCCTCTGTTCCTCCCTTTGTGCTCCTGTGCACAGAGCCCTTTGCCGGTCCCCATGGATCCTTATGGATGGTCCCTGTCTTGAGACCTCCGGGTCCTATGCGGGGTCTTAGGAGATTTATGCTAGGTGTGGGCCGTGACTCCTGAAGAAGCCCGTGCCCTCTGGTTCTGTGGCTCGGGGATAAATGTGCGTACTGCCTCGGAGCCAGTCCTCCGGTTTCGGACTGGATCCTTCTGGCAAGAAGTCATACCGACACAGATTCGGGTGCACCTCAACATCCTAGGATCCCATTCTTCCTTCAGGCCACCTGTACTGAGATGCTATCCACTGCGCTTATCGCAGGGTCCTCCTCCAACTGACTTCTCTTTCTGACTAATTTTCCCACACTCCACAGCTCACCTAAGCTCTTCCCACAGGGACCAGTTCCCTAGCAACCGATTAACCTATTGGTCCCCTGGCCTAAGGTGTGTGAATGCGTGTGGTGAGGGTCCCCTATTGACATCCCAGTCCCCTGGTCACATACTACAAACTCCGGTCTGGATGCAGTACCCCTCTGTGGCGTCCCGACCAGTGGGGCGCCACAACAGCATCTATGATTGGCTGTTGGTCCCCTCTGAAGTGAATATCTAGATAATGAGCAGCACCGAAACTAGACGGAGCCAGATGGTGGGGCGATGGGACATTGTAAGTATAATGCTGATTAATAACTATTTTCTTTATTTTTACTGCTCCCCCAAAACCCGAACCCTAACTTGAACTGTAACATGGACTTCCCAGAAAAGTCTGTGTTCGAGATCTGTGCCCGAACACTAGATGTTCGGTATGGACCCCGAACTTTACAGTTCGTGTTCGCCCATCAGTACTGGAGACAGATTGGACTACATAGATCAAGTCATCAGATATCTCCTTATGTTGCATGCCATATATGTTTTTTGAAAAGTAAGATAATTGGACATAACTTAATGTGTATTATTGTATGTATATAATTTTCTAGTTTTTGGTTTTGTCTTTTGAAATATATCTTTATTATACAGGAGCATATATGTAAATATATATTGTTAATCATAAAGTAAATAAATGTATATAAAGAATATTATATTATTCTATATACCTTTCAACTTTGTACTTGACTCTGATATTTAATTAATTAGCTTTAGAATGAATATAAGGGCCGCTTTACACTCACCAACTTCTGTGTCCAACTTCTGAACATATCTCTGGTTGCAGTGAAATCATGGACACATTGTTCCATTTGTACACAGTCACAAAATAGAACAATGTGTCCATGATTTCACTGCATCAAGAGATCTGTTCAGAAGTTGGACACAGAAGTTGGTGTGTGTAAAGCGGCCCTAACACCTGGCATTAGCTAAGGACCCTACTGGTCACAAAGGCGTTGCCTTGAATGTTCCTGAATTTTTACTTTATTGAATATACTTATTACATTTTATGGACAAGATGGTCCTTACATTTTTGCTTTGATTTATCTTGAAGTTCATTGACTGTGTACTCACAGGTGAGCTGATCTTCCCTGTTTCCTCAATACATATGTCTATTCAAGGGAAAAGTAAGATACAATCTGGGGGTCTACCTGTTTTCAGCAAATAGATTATACAAGGCTTGTAACAGAAAACATACACTTGTATTTAGCATGATTTTTCACATTTTTGGCAGTGGTTTCTAAAGGTGAAATCCAATCAAAAATGTGTTTTACTTGAAAAAAAACCTGAATGAACAAAAACTGCAATGCAAACAAGACAAATTGTATTAAAATCAAATTTGTTTTTAACATGTATTTATAAACGTCAGTCAAGTACAAAAAAAAGTGTTAAAAATGTAATAAAAACACAATTAACATGTCCTTTAAAACCCTGCCTCATAGAGGAGAGACTTCATTTACATTTATATGTGTGGTGAATAAAAGAATTTGCACATAATTTATTCTTTCAAAAGACTTTTCAAAGGACGAGGAAACATTCATTATATGTCAAGGAAAGATGATTTAGGAATCATACAATGGAATGGATTACTCCAGGAGGTAGTTAGAAGCAGCTAATATGTTAGCATTTAACAAAAAAGGCTATAGGCATATCTAATCGAAATTGTGCTGTAATTAATAAAGCAATGAATGATCAAACATGTTGAACTCAATGGACTTTTATTTTCAATCTACGTAACTAGGTAACAATGTATTCATTACGTCAAAAGTAGGATTTCAGTGATAGAAAATACTATGACATCTTTGTGAAAGTGCTAAGACAAAATAATATAAAACATTTAAAAAAGTGATGAATTTTAGGCCCAGCAGCAAACAAAAAGTACACAATATGGCAATTTATATTCTTTCCATATATATGAACAATTAGAAAACATTGAACTCTGCAAAGTTTTTTAGCATATATGACTGACACAATCTCCCATCATGTGAGATGTAGTCCTCCTGCATGTTAAAATTTCCCATCATGTGAAGTGTAGTTCTCCTGCATGTTAAAATCTCCCTTCATGTGAGATGTAGTCCTCCTGCATGTTAAAATCTCCCATCATGTGAAGTGTAGTCCTCCTGCATGTTAAAATCTCCCTTCATGTGAGATGTAGTCCTCCTGCATGTTAAAATCTCCCATCATGTGAAGTGTAGTCCTCCTGCATGTTAAAATCTCCCATCATGTGAGATGTAGTCCTCCTGCATGTTAAAATCTCCCATCATGTGAGATGTAGTCCTCCTGCACGTTAAAATCTCCCATCCTGTGAGGTGTAGTCCTCCTGCCACATTAAATCTCCCATCATGTGAGATGTAGTCCTCCTGCACATTAAATCTCCCATCATGTGAGATGTAGTCCTCCTGCACGTTAAAATCTCCCATCATGTGAGATTTAGTCCTCCTGCATGTTAAAATCTCCCTTCATGTGAGTTGTAGTCCTCCTGCACATTAAAATCTCCCATCATGTGAGGTGTAGTCCTCCTGCATGTTAAAATCTCCCATCCTGTGAGATGTAGTCCTCCTGTACGTTAAAATCTCCCTTCATGTGAGTTGTAGTCCTCCTGCACATTAAAATCTCCCATCATGTGAGGTGTAGTCCTCCTGCATGTTAAAATCTCCCATCCTGTGAGATGTAGTCCTCCTGTACGTTAAAATCTCCCATCATGTGAGATTTAGTCCTCCTGCATGTTAAAATCTCCCTTCATGTGAGATGTAGTCCTCCTGCACATTAAAATCTCCCATCATGTGAGGTGTAGTCCTCCTGCACGTTAAAATCTCACATCATGTGAGGTGTAGTCCTCCTGCACATTAAAATCTCCCTTTATGTGAGATGTAGTCCTCCTGCACATTAAAATCTCACATCATGTGAGGTGTATTCCTCCTGCACATTAAAATCTCCCATCATGTGAGATGTAGTTCTCCTGCACATTAAAATCTCACATCCTGTGAGGCGTAGTCCTCTTGCACGTTAAAATCTCCAATCATGTGAAGTGTAGTCCTCCTGCATGTTAAAATCTCCCATCATGTGAGGTATAGTCCTCCTGCACGTTAAAATCTCCCATCACGTGAGGTATAGTCCTCCTGCACGTTAAAGTCTCCCATCATGTGAGGTGTAGTCCTCCTGCTTGTTAAAATCTCACATCATGTGACATTTAGTCCTCCTGCACATTAAAATCTCCCATCATGTGAGATGTAGTCCTCCTGCACGTTAAAATCTCCCATCATGTGAGGTGTAGTCCTACTGCACATTAAAGTCTCCCATCATGTGAGGTGTAGTCCTCCTGCATGCTAAAATCTCACATCATGTGACATTTAGTCCTCCTGCACATTAAAATCTCCCATCATGAGAGATGTAGTCCTCCTGCACGTTAAAATCTCCCATCATGTGAGGTGTAGTCCTCCTGCACGTTAAAGTCTCCCATCATGTGAGGTGTAGTCCTCCTGCATGTTAAAATCTCACATCATGTGACATTTAGTCCTCCTGCACATTAAAATCTCCCATCATGTGAGATGTAGTCCTCCTGCACGTTATAATCTCCCATCATGTGAGATGTAGTCCTCCTGCACGTTAAAATCTCACATCATGTGAGGTGTAGTCCGCCTGCATGTTAAAATCTCATATCATGTGAGGTGTAGTCCTCCTGCACATTAAAATCTCCCATCATGTGAGATGTAGTCCTCTGCACGTTATAATTCCCATCATGTGAGATGTAGTCCTCCTGCACGTTAAAATCTCACATCATGGGAGGTGTAGTCCGCCTGCATGTTAAAATCTCATATCATGTGAGGTGTAGTCCTCCTGCAGATTAAAATCTCCCATCATGTGAGATGTAGTCCTCCTGCACGTTAGAATCTCCCATCATGTGAGATGTAGTCCTCCTGCACGTTAAAATCTCCCATCATGTGAGGTGTAGTCCTCCTGCACATTAAAATCTCCCATCATGTGAGATGTAGTCCTCCTGCACGTTAAAATCTCCCATCACGTGAGATGTAGTCCTCCTGCACGTTAAAATCTCCTATCATGTGAGATGTAGTCCTCCTGCACATTAAAATCTCCCATCATGTGAGATGTAGTCCTCCTGCACATTAAAATCTCCCATCATGTGAGATGTAGTCCTCCTGCACATTAAAATCTCCCATCATGTGAGGTGTAGTCCTCCTGCACATTAAAATCTCCCATCATGTGAGATGTAGTCCTCCTGCACATTAAAATCTCCCATCATGTGAGATGTAGTCCTCCTGCACATTAAAATCTCCCATCATGTGACATTTAGTCCTCCTGCACATTAAAATCTCCCATCATGTGAGGTGTAGTCCTCGTGCACATTAAAATCTCCCATCATGTGAGATGTAGTCCTCCTGCACATTAAAATCTCCCATCATGTGAGGTGTAGTCCTCCTGCACGTTAAAATCTCCCATCATGTGAGATGTAGTCCTCCTGCACATTAAAATCTCCCATCATGTGAGATGTAGTCCTCCTGCACATTAAAATCTCCCATCTTGTGAGATGTAGTCCTCCTGCATGTTAAAATCTCCCATCTTGTGAGGTGTAGTCCTCCTGCACATTAAAATCTCACATCATGTGAGGTGTAGTCCTCCTGCACATTAAAATCTCACATCATGTGATGTGTAGTCCTCCTGCACATTAAAATCTCCATCATGTGAGATGTAGTCCTCCTGCACATTAAAATCTCACATCATGTGAGGTGTAGTCCTCCTGCACATTAAAATCTCACATCATGTGAGGTGTAGTCCTCCTGCACATTAAAATCTCCCATCATGTGAGGTGTAGTCCTCCTGCACATTAAAATCTCACATCATGTGAGGTGTAGTCCTCCTGCACGTTAAAATCTCCCATCATGTGAGATGTAGCCCTCCTGCACAGTAAAATCTCCCTTCATGTGAGATGTAGTCCTCCTGCATGTTAAAATCTCCCATCATGTGAGATGTAGCCCTCCTGCACAGTAAAATCTCCCTTCATGTGAGATGTAGTCCTCCTGCATGTTAAAATCTCCCATCATGTGAGATGTAGTCCTCCTGCACATTAAAATCTCCCTTCATGCGAGGTGTAGTCCTCCTGCATGTTAAAATCTCCCATCATGTGAGATGTAGTCCTCCTGCACATTAAAATATCCCTTCATGTGAGGTGTAGTCCTCCTGCATGTTAAAGTCTCCCATCATGTGAGGTGTAGTCCTCCTGCACATTAAAATCTCACATCATGTGAGGTGTAGTCCTCCTGCACGTTAAAATCTCCCATCATGTGAGATGTAGCCCTCCTGCACAGTAAAATCTCCCTTCATGTGAGATGTAGTCCTCCTGCATGTTAAAATCTCCCATCATGTGAGATGTAGCCCTCCTGCACAGTAAAATCTCCCTTCATGTGAGATGTAGTCCTCCTGCATGTTAAAATCTCCCATCATGTGAGATGTAGTCCTCCTGCACATTAAAATCTCCCTTCATGCGAGGTGTAGTCCTCCTGCATGTTAAAATCTCCCATCATGTGAGATGTAGTCCTCCTGCACATTAAAATATCCCTTCATGTGAGGTGTAGTCCTCCTGCATGTTAAAGTCTCCCATCATGTGAGGTGTAGTCCTCCTGCACGTTAAAATCTCCCATCTTGTGAGGTGTAGTCCTCCTGCACATTAAAATCTCCCATCATGTGAGATGTAGTCCTCCTGCACATTAAAATCTCCCATCATGTGAGGTGTAGTCCTCCTGCACATTAAAATCTCCCATCATGTGACATGTAGTCCTCCTGCACATTAAAATCTCCCATCAAGTGAGGTGTAGTCCTCCTGCACATTAAAATCTCCCATCATGTGAGGTGTAGTCCTCCTGCACATTAAAATCTCCCATCATGTGAGATGTAGTCCTCCTGCACGTTAAAATCTCCCATCATGTGAGATGTAGTCCTCCTGCACATTAAAATCTCCCTTCATGTGAGATGTAGTCCTCCTGCACATTAAAATCTCCCTTCATGTGAGGTGTAGTCCTCCTGCACATTAAAATCTCCCTTCATGTGAGGTGTAGTCCTCCTGCACATTAAAATCTCACGTCATGTGAGGTGTAGTCCTCCTGCACATTAAAATCTCCCATCATGTGAGATGTAGTCCTCCTGCACATTAAAATCTCCCATCATGTGAGATGTAGTCCTCCTGCACATTAAAATCTCCCTTCATGTGAGGTGTAGTCCTCCTGCACATTAAAATCTCACGTCATGTGAGGTGTAGTCCTCCTGCACATTAAAATCTCCATCATGTGAGATGTAGTCCTCCTGCACATTAAAATCTCCCATCATGTGAGATGTAGTCCTCCTGCACATTAAAATCTCCCTTCATGTGAGGTGTAGTCCTCCTGCACATTAAAATCTCCCTTCATGTGAGGTGTAGTCCTCCTGCACATTAAAATCTCACGTCATGTGAGGTGTAGTCCTCCTGCACATTAAAATCTCCCATCATGTGAGATGTAGTCCTCCTGCACATTAAAATCTCCCTTCATGTGAGATGTAGTCCTCCTTCACGTTAAAATCTCCCATCATGTGAGATGTAGTCCTCCTGCACATTAAAATCTCCCTTCATGTGAGATGTAGTCCTCCTTCACGTTAAAATCTCCCATCATGTGAGATGTAGTCCTCCTGCACATTAAAATCTCCCTTCATGTGAGATGTAGTCCTCCTGCATGTTAAAATCTCACGTCATGTGAGATGTAGTCCTCCTGCATGTTAAAATCTCCCATCATGTGAGATGTAGTCCTCCTGCACATTAAAATCTCCCTTCATGTGAGGTGTATTCCTCCTGCACGTTAAAGTCTCCCATCATGTGAGATGTAGTCCTCCTGCACATTAAAATCTCCCTTCATGTGAGATGTAGTCCTCCTACAAGTTCAAATCTCTGCAATATTTCTAATTCATGAAACTGGAGAAGAACGTGCTAAACGTGCAATTGGGGTGTAATAGCATGATGTACTTAGGGCGGCTTCACACTGCGGTGTGATCTGGTCTGGGGCTGTCAGGGATGAACCATACGCATGCAGACGCAAACACAGTGCAAACGCAGCCCATACTGATGTGAACACAGCGGGGAATCTCTGCATGCGTTCACATTAGTATGCACCCTGGACAGCCAATCAGCTGTCTCGGGGGCAGCCGGGAAGAGGAGAACAGTGGTGAAGATCTCCTCCCAGCCGCCGCTGCTCTCCCACCGGTGTCAGCGCGGAAGTTTTGAAGAAACAGCTGATCTGACAGCTGTTTAAATCTCCCACGCCGACACCAAATAGGGTGATATCGGTGCAGGAGATAAGAAACAGCTGATCGCTGTTTCAAATCTCCCGTGCCGATATCACCTATTCGGTGTCGGCGTGGGAGATTTAAACAGCTGTCAGAGCAGCTGTTTCTTCAAATCTCCCATGCTGACTGGCGGGAGAGAAGTGAAGGCTCTAGCTGATCACCAGCGGCCACCGGGAGAGATTTCAATGAGATCTGCAGCGTTCTCCTGCGCTGTCATGTGGAGGACACTTCGGATCCACTGCCTTCAATGCATGGTTTGTGCACTTGCAGGCGCTTTCTGATAAAACAAGCGCCCGCGACCGCACAAATAATGCAACATGCTGAATTCAGGGTGCGCTCGGAGGTCGCAAAAATTGTGCGCATCTGAACGCAAACGCAAGCGAACACAGCGAAAAGCAGACACTTGCGTTCTCATGTTAAACATAGGAACGCAGTGCACAAGCGTTTGGCTGCGGTCGGTACGCTGCGATTGCAAACGCAAATGTGAAGCCAGCCTAACTTTTTATTGTCTGTGTCTCTAATTTGTTCCTTGTCTTCATTTTCTGTTATGGCATTTATGGATTCAGGTGCTGCCTTAAATTTGATGGATTTTGAGTTTGCTAGTCGTTGTGGCATCCCTATGCAGCAGTTGCGGGACCCTATTCCTTTAAGGGGCACCGACGCTACACCTCTTGCGCAGAACAGACCTCAGTTTTGGACGCAGTTGACAATGCGCATGGTACCAGCTCATCAGGAGGATTGTCGATTTCTGGTTTTGCATAACCTGCATGATGCAGTGGTGCTGGGTTTTCCGTGATAGCAGGCCCATAATCCTGTTTTGGATTGGAAATCTATGTCCGTAACTAGCTGAGGTTGTAAGGGGGTACATGATGAGATTTCCTTGATGTCTATATCATCTCCGCCCCAGGAGATTCTGGAGTTTCTGTCTGATTTTCAGGATGTTTTTGCTGAACCCCAGTTTTCTTCCACCACATCGGGCATGTGATGGTGCTATTGATTTGGTTCCAGGCTGTAAGTTTTCTAAGGGTTGACTTTTCAACTTGTCTGTGCCTGAACATCCTATATTAAGGATTCTTTGGAGAAGGGCCATATTCGCCCTACCTCTTTGACATTGGCGGCGGGGTTCTTTTTTGTTGCCAAGACAGATCGTTCCCTGAGACCCTGTATTGAATATCGCCTCTTGAATAAGATGACGGTCAAGTTTCAGTACCCTCTGCCTTTGATTTCTGACTTAATTTCTAAGGTTAAGGGGGCATGGTAGTTTACTAAAATTGACCTTAGGGGGAAGCCTACAATCTGGTTCGTATCAAGCAGGGACACGAATGGAAAACGGCGTCTAATACGCCTGAATGCCATTTTGAATACGTTGTGATGCCTTTTGGGTTGGCTAATGCTCCTTCCGTTTTTCAGTCCTTTATGCATGACGTATTTTGGGAGTTGATTGGCAAGTTCTTGATTGTATATTTGGATGATAACCTGATTTTTTCTGACGATTGGGATTCTCATGTGGAACAGGTCAGGTCGGTCTTTCGGATTCTGCGTGACAATGCTTTGTATGTTAAGGGGTCTAAGTGTTGCTTTGGTGTCCAGAAGATTTTTTTTGGGCTTCATTTTGTCTCCTTCTTGTATTGAGATGGATCCTATTAAGGTTCAGGCTATTCATGATTGGGTTGAGCCCACATCCGTGAAGGGTCTTCAGAAATTATTGGCTTTGCTAATTTTTATCGTCGGTTCATTGCTAATTTTTCTAGCGTGGTGAAGCCATTAACCGATTTGACTAAGAAGGGTGCTGATGTGGAGCATTGGTCTCCTGCGGCCATTTTTGCCTTTTAGGAGCTTAAAATGCGGTTTACCTCTGCTCCAGTGTTTCACCAGCTGGATGTTTCCCTTCTTTTTCAGGTGGAAATTGATGCTTCTGAGATTGGTGCGGGGGCCGTGTTGTCTCAGAGTGATCCTGTTGGTTCCGCGATGCACCCTTGTGCCTTCTTTTCTCGTAAATTTTTGCCGACGGAACGCAATTATGATGTCGGCAATCGGGAGTTGCTGGCCATAAAGCTGGCATTTGAGGAGTGGCGTCATTGGCTGGAGTGGGCTAAACATCGTGTGGTTGTCTTGACTGATCACAACAATCTGGCTTATCTCAAGTCTGCCAAGAGGCTGACTCTTAGGCAGGCTCGGTGGTCCTTCTTTTTTGCTCGTTTTGATTTTGTGGTTTCCTATCTTCCTGGTTCTAAGAATGTTAAGGCTGATGCGCTCTCTCGCAGTTTTTTGCCTGCTTCTCTTGAAACTTTGAACCCGGTCGGCATTCTGAAGGAGGGGTTTTTCTTTCTGCTGTTTCCCCCGATTTACGGCTTGCTTTTCAGGAATTTCAGGCGGATAAGCCTGAGCGCTGCACTGTGGGGAAATTGTTTGTTCCCGCCCCGTGGACTACTAGAGTGATTTCGGAGGTACATTGTTCCCGTGATTTGGTTAGCCAATCTTTTTGGTGACCCTCTTTGTCCCGGGATGTGTGGTCCTTTGTGTAGGCCTGTGGGACGTGTGCACAGGCCAAGCCTTGTTGTTCCCGTCCTAGTGGGTTGCTTTTACCCTTACCTGTACCTGAGCGGCTGTGGACGCATATTTCTATGGATTTTGTTTCGGACCTTCCTGTTTCCCAGGGGATGACGGTTATCTGGGTTGTTTGTGACCGGTTTTCTAAGATGGTTCATTTCGTTCCTTTTGCTAAATTGCCTTCTTCTTCGGGCTTGGTTCCGTTGTTTTTTCAGCATGTTGTTCGTTTTCATGGTATTCCGGAAAATATTGTGTCTGACAAGGGTTGCCAGTTTGTTTCTTGGTTTTGGAAGTCTTTCTGTGCTAAGCTGAGTGTGGCTTTGTCTTTTTCTTCTGCGTTTCATCTGCAGTCTAATGGTCAGACAGAGAGAACTAATCAGACTTTGGAGACTTATTTGAGATGCTTTGTGTCTGCGGATCAGGATGATTGGGTTGCCTTTTTGCCTTTGGCT
>JARQOC010000001.1:379642539-379677010 GCA_033576535.1 Allobates femoralis
TCACAATTTTAGATTTTTCAAAGCCCGTCAAATCTCTTTTCTGACCCATTTTGCCTAAGGAAAGGCATTTGCCTAATAATTAAGCACACCTTACATAGGGTGTTGATATCATTACAGCACACCCCTGCTCATTACAGAGATGCATATCAACTGATTTACTTAATTGGTAGTTGGCTCTCAAGCCTATACAGCTTGGAGTAGGACAACATATAAAAAGTATCATGTGATCAAAAAACTCATTTGACTAATCATTTTGCACACCGTGTAGTTGGATACAATTTGTTCTTATGTACCTTGAGCTAAAGATAAAAAATGCCAGTTATGGGATGTTCAACTCCATAAACTCCAGCTCTTTTTTTTGTATAATGTCATAGTTTTGACTGCAAGTAAGAGACAAATTAATTTACTCTTGAATGTGGCAATATGATTTGAGGGAAGTTAAATATAAAAGTCTTTGTTTCTCAACTGGCTTTTGGTCTCCTGTAACTTCAAGTCTGTAGATCACAAGTCAATACTGTCGTCTTTGTTGTCTTCTCTAGTGAGAAACAAAGTGTTATAAGTAATTTAATTGTCCTTTGTTCCTCTGGGGTAAGATTTTGTACACGGATGGAATTGAACTATTGATTTTGTATGTCTTAATAGACTAAATGATAAAAAATCTTTAATCTAGAGATCATATTTAAAGGGACAGAAGTAGTAGAAGGTTACTACATAAACATGTTTTTCATTTACTAGCTACAGTTTCAATTTCCTGAAAAACTTTTAAAAGATCTTCGAACAACTGTCTTAAACAGGGATATCGTCCTACTTTCTTGGTTCCTCATTTGGTGTTAATGTTTCTAAACTGCACATTGTGACCAACAACATTATCACTGATTCTTACTTAATGACTAGCTATGGAGCCTGATGTTGCCCGGGTGTAATGCTCATATATGGTTGTAATGCTCATATATGGTATTATTGCCCATATATGGCAATATCACCCTTATATGGTAATGTATGTGTGTTTGTATAGTAGCCCTTTCCCCTCCCATTATCCCTGCCCCTTAATAGCTCCACCCCTACACATAGCCTCACCCCTCCCGGTAGCCCTGTCATTTTCATAGTGCCGCCCCCTCATATAGCCTTGCCCCTTCATAGCTCCGCTTCTCCACATAGTCCTGGGGCAGGGCCATGTAGAGGTGGCAAGGTATATGTAGAGATGTAGGCTGTGAAGTGTGCATGGCTATGTGGAGTGTTTGTGGCTTGTTGCTGCAATTGCTATATATTTTTTGCAATTTCCATCTAGTACAACATGTTTTGATGAATTTGTCTTTTTCAATGCTATAACTCAGCATTTATATTAACACTAGATGTGAGCCCGATTCTAAAGAATCGGGAGTCTAGAATCCGTATATAGTGTATTTATTAAGAATTAACAACAATACAATTATTCCATGATATCTTTCCATCAACTACATATGTTTGTATGGTCAATATCATTTGTGGAAAATTAAATTATTGTATCGTAAGGGTCTTGGTACACAAAGTGAGCTATACTTGTTACACAGGAAATAGCTTGATTTTGAAAATCAATATTAGTATTCTGCGTATTCGCCAGTTTGTGCTTGCCCACCAACCATGTCAAGGTGCCCTTACATCTGATGGGTCCCTAATCTAACTAATTCCTATTTATTAAGACTAAGACTTATTTTACAGCAGCATTTTTCTGCAATTTGTAGAAGGTGGGGATGTAAAAAATAAAATGTCTGCACTTGGCACCTAAGGGCCTTACTGCAGCACACATGCAGCAAGTGCCATGCAATGTATATAGAACTTATGGTTAACCTGCCGTAAATGTGGCAAACGTGGCTTCGGCAGGTGCACCAAATGCAGGCAGTAAAAAAACCGCAGGTTACTGAGGTTTTTGCCGCCGAAACTGCTGTAACCACGTGTGGTGCACCTGCCGCCAGTGAAGCATAACTTCCATATACATTGCATGCAACTTATGGCAAGTGTGTTATAAGTGAGCCCTTAGTCAGCAAGTGCAGAAATTGTGCTTTTTCCACCAAACCTTCTACAAATAGCCAAAAACTGCTGCTGTAAAAGCTAAATCTGTATTTTGCTATCTATCTAATTCCCTATCTATCTATTTCCCTATCTATCTAACTTTAGAGAACACACCTTAAGATGGAGATGTGTGTGAACAGCCATCCCACCCGTCTCTCAGCTGTTCACAAAAACCTCTCCCTGTTTAAAAGAAAAGCAAATTTCTCAGCACCTATAATGCTGGACCTTTGTATTGTGGTTCATATCACCAAATAATAAAATTTGAATGATACACATTTATCACCTTTAAGTAAATGTGTGTTCATATATATATATATATATACTATGAACTATCTAAATGAAGGATTTAAGATCCAAAAATAAGGACTATATATGTTACATGGCTATTTCCTAAATAAGTAGTTGAAATCTGTATATCTATGGCTAAACTAATTTTTTTCTTTTCCTATATATCTATGACTAAACTAATTTTTTTGTATTTTTTGTTTAATATGACAAAAACTATGTACACCTAACTATCTATTTTCACCTAACTATCTATGAACAGAATTTAACGTAAAATATTTTTATAAACAATATTTTTAGTGAACACTTTGGTACTATTGGGAAGTAATTTGCCTTAAGCTGGTGTATCAACAACGTGAACTTTGACATTACAGCGTTGCCTGACACAGAAAAAGGCGACATACAGTTGACCATGGCCAAATGCTGGTTCAGGTAGAAAGATACCAACTCGATGTAGTGTCTGGCCTTGAGATTTGTTAATGGTCATGGCAAACGCTGGCTTTACTGGAAACTGGCGGCGTCTTAATTTAAATGGTAATCCTGTGTCAGATGGACATAAATCGATACGTGGAATGAATACAATATTTCCAGCTGCTGATCCAGTGATGACTTTAGCTTCTATGATGTTGGGAAGCAAAGCAGTAACAATCAAGCGAGTACCGTTACACAGACCTTTTTTTGTGTTGAGGTTTCGTAAGAGCATGATAATGGTGCCACTTTTTAGTTTTAGCCGATGTGAAGGCATTCCAGTTGGTGTAAGCGAATGTAAGAATTCCACTGGATACTGGTCAGGGTCATCTGATTCATCAGCATCAATGGAATCATGACTGATATATTCTGTGTAGTCACCATTCAGACGATCCATGATATTGGAGTTAACATTATCCACATCCTCATTTTTAGGGCATAGAATTGCATGTGATGCAGCAATGTTGATGCTCTCATTGTTGTTAATGTCAATAGAAATGTTGTCTCCAAAGGTATCACGTATTAAGCAGCCAGTGGAAAGCATGTCTGAAGGTATTTCGATGACATCATCTCCAAGGTTAAAATCATTAGAAAGTTCACCATTTCCCAGTTGAAGCAACCAAGTACTGTATTGTTGGTCAATGGAGCGCATGTTGTTAATGAGTGGCAGTCTAATGAAATGTTGCCAGTGTTGGGAATACTTAATGCAACTCTCTACAATATCAGTTCTGGTACTGTGAGCGATGACAGGAAGGCATTGTCTAAAGTCTCCTCCCAAAACAATAACTTTAGTTGTCATGACATCGCGTAAAGGTCTATCAATGACATGCAATGCATATTTACAGAGCATTGTGCACTCATCAATGATATATAGTTTTGTATTCTTCAACTGTTTGGCTGCCTCTGTATCAGTTTTAATGCGTGAAACAGAAGTTTCATTGACAGGGACTGGAATGCCATAAAGAGAATGGATTGTGCGTCCTCCTTCGAGTAAGTTGGCGGCAATTCCCGTGGTGGCAGCCGGTGAGACAATGTGTCCTTCTCCTCTTAGCTGATGTAGCAGTAGATGATATAAGTAGGTTTTTCCACTCCCACCAGGACCATCAATGAAAAAGCACTTTGTACTGTCAGTAGAGTCTTGTAAAGCTCGACTGATAGTATTATACACCAACAGTTGTTCGTCATATAGAGTAGCTTTCATTTCCGCAGCTGTTTGTAACTCCACACCTTATTATACAGCGTGAGGAGGTGTGGTTTATTTACAGGTCGTGGTAATTGAAAACCTGTATAACTTTTCCCATGGCTTTTGAGAACATCTTGCACATCCGTCATAGCATAGCCTTCACAATTTATACAGTCATCAGAATTGGAGTGGTATGCACGGCAGTAGTCCTGTACAAAGTGTTCCTTGAATTCATCCCATAACTGCAGAGGATTAGCAGGAGGACCAAAAATGCAGATATAGGCAAACATGTCTCGAAGCTGTGCAGGCATGTTGAGAATACATGCATCTTGTAGCGTATTTTTCCATAGACTATCATCAAAGAGTAATCCATGAGCTAATGCTATATCTTTGAAAGTTTCATAAGTAACTCCATTGACTGTTTTAATACTCTCAAAAATTGTAGCACCTTTCACGTGTAATAGTAACAATCGCAAGTAGTAGCGTTCTTGATCTTTCACACTGGCAGTGTACATCCTTCCAATAACAGATCCACCTCCTTGCTTTCTAAGTTCCCAAGACCCTCCATTCCAAACATAGTACTCAGGAATTTGGCGGTATAAGTAGTTATAAGCATGTTGGTCATTGACATTAAGCTCAAAGTAGGCCATAAGAGTGGAATTGTGATGAAGTTTTTGTCGGATGTTAGCAATGGAGTCATCCTCATGAAAATAGAGTGACTGAGAATAAGGCAGATGTACGGCAAGGCGAATGATGGTATGAGATTGCTTATACATAGGATTAGCAAATATTCCCCAAGCTGCCTCTGGTGCACTGACATATCTGAAATCCATAAATTGATTTGTTTCATCATGGTCAATGTGAGTCTGGCAAATGTCAAGGTTTGCTTTATCATGGCCTTTGTAGACATATTTAAACAAATATTTGACACTTTGAATTGAACCACAAACTTCGACATTAATATGGCACCTGTATTTCAAAAGTAGAAAGGGATTGTATGGAACTACCCAAGAATTATCAACTGTTTTAGAGTGGTGTTGAATGGAAAGGTCAGAGCTTCTGCGATAAATGGGATAGGCATCTTTAGCTATGATGGTAGATGTTTGAAAATCTTTAGGGAAACCTTTAGTACATTTGCCGAGATCCATATATGGAGAATTGGGGTTGTATTCTCCACAGGGCCCATGAATCATATGTTGCAAAACAATGTCATGAAGTAGAGGGTAGTCTTTAGCATCAGGAATTTGTGGCCAGACGATATTGTCGACATCTTCCTTAGTCCTTAATTTAGAGTTGGTATCTAAAATGATTAAAATGTGTGCGTGTGGTAGACTACGTTTTTGGAATTCGATTACGTGCATCATAGCACAAACGTTTCCGAACAATCCTTTGTTGATGTCTTGTAACAGAGCTTCTAACTTAATTCTGAACACACGTGCTACCAAATCTGTGTTCTACACGCTGCCAAGGCTGTAAATTAGATGTAATCTCGCTCCATTTAGGATTGCAGGTCATAGTGATGAACAAATCAGGGCGTCCGTACTTGGTGACAATAGCCATGGCATCCTGATACCGTTGCTGCATGTTCCTAGGACTATCCTCAAAGGAGGAAGGTAAAATGACGGTTTTGCCAATGGGGATGCCTTTTTGAATGGATTTGTTTAATAAATGCTCTTGTAATACACAATAGTCCTCAACTTTTAAATCCTTTTGATGTTTTCCGGATAAAATGTAGGCGATTTGCCTCGATTTTGACATAAGCATCGACAATATACTGTTGGGTGAGTTTGCCACCATTGAGTACTGGATTAAACTGCTCTCTTACAGAAAGCATGTAGCAATAGTACTGCAGCTGTGTAATTCTGCGTGTACTTGGGGCTTGTTGTTTCATGTCATCATGCCAGCCTTGTTCTCCATACGGGAAAAAGAGTGGATAGAGGAGAGCATCTAAATTACTGTGCAGAATGCTGATAGGTTTGGTTTTTGGTGCCAAAGAATTGTTAGGGTCAGGTTTTAAGTGTATTAAAATATTGCGAATGAATGGTGGCTCTCCATTGTCATTTTCGAATACAACAGCTACCTCATTGACAGTGGGGTTATTGTAGTGTCAAGGGTCTTGTGCGCAATCTTGTTTTCGGGCCATGGTTATATTAGGCATCACAGTACCATTTGCAAGAGCTTTAAGATGTTCCTCCTGTTCAACATCCCGTAACATTTTGTACGCCGCTACAAATGGAATAATATGATATAATTGGAGAGCAATAATACTCATCAAAGTAGGATGACAATTTTGATTGTGTTTACATTGCAAGCGTTGTTGATTAGCCGAATTGGTATCTAAAATATAAAGCTGGGCATACACTGGAACGTCATCATCGGACGGATGTAAGGTTCCTGTGCGATGATATATTTGTCCATGTATCCGGAAGCAATATGGGCCATATCCAGGAGGTGGAGAAATATTGGCACCCATGGAGGCAAACGCAAAGGAACTGTTAATGGCACAGATGTTTTCCATAAGATTCTTACTGAACTCACTGTGTCCTGTGAGCAAACGTGTGAAAACGTGAGGATATTGGGGTATAGGTACATGGACTTTACCCTTGTGACAACATAGAGTGAACTTTTTATCTGATGGTATCTCAACATTAAATGGAATGCTTGACAATTTTCACAAACATAGTCCATAGGTCCACAGGAGTGTTGTACCACGGTACTGTCATTATCAGTGAAACCTTTGGAATGTATACGTCCAGATTGTGGTAATGGAGTTTTAGACTGATGCTGGAAGCCAACATATATAAAGCGTGGACCTGGTAGAGGATCTTCACTTTCCACAGATTGAATGAGGGAGGAGGTGGAAGGTGTTTCATCAGCAGAGTATATGACAGTGGAAGTAAAAGCAGTATTGTTGCGCCGTTCACAGTGTGCACCAGCAGCATGTATTAAAGGTTTGATTGTTGCCATAGAAGAGTTATGTGTGCCGCATTTATTGAAAGCTTAACGGTGTTCAGGCGACATCGTTTCTGTTCAGGAGTGTGTGTAGCACACTGTTTGCGCTTACGTGCAGAATGCGAAGCAAATACAGTAGGTTCAGGGTGTGCACATTCTATGGAAGGAGAGATGGAAGGTGTATTCTGGTCAGAATGGAAGACTGTGGACATGGAAGTAATATTTTTAGAACGTTGACGGCGTACAACAGCAGCGTGCTTAGCTAAGCGAACTTTATTTTGCTCAGCAGACTCATTCATGAAGCTTTTCTTCCTAGTAACGTTTCTCTTGTCCAGGTGCTGGCGTCTCTCTTGTTCACTCTGATTGGCACACATTTTGCGTTGACGTGCGGCATAGGCAGCTTTTTGCTCGCTGTCATTAGTATACTTCGTACGTGACGAAATTTTAAGTGCAGCATTGGCAGCTGTTCGCTGTGCGTCATGACTATAGTTGTGTTCAGAGCTCATGTTGTTTGACATAAATAGCTATAACTGTGTTGTTGGCAAATTAGAGATTAATAACAGGCAGTCTCGCAGTGCAGTAGTCAATGACAAAGTGGCAGTATATCTCTAAAGAAGCACATAGGAGTGTAATATAAATAACAAAATATGTCCGAAGCACTTCAAAACTAAATTAATCTCGTTTTGATAAAGATTCTTATCTGTTTACATGCGAAAATGGCAGGGAGCTTGAAATTAGACGTCACTGGGACCGGTTCCACGCAGTAGAAATGTGCTGTGAAGTAAAAAATTGTAATTTGGCGTCTGAAACTGTATTTGCCCCAACCAAGATGGCGGGCGCGAATTGAGGGGGCGTAATTGTGGGCGATAACTGGGCGGGGACTGTGGACGGGAACTAAAGAATCATTGCGGCCGCCATCTTGGTTGAGGCATTTAGCGGGGAAGATGCCGGCGAAGAGGAAGCAGGACGCGGAGCTCCCGGCCGGACTAAGAAGAGGTCGGGATCGGAGGGAAGATGTCTGGATGACACAGAGGACCGGAGGACGGGACGATCGAGGAAGACGAAATGGTAAGTATGAACTACGGGTGGACGCTGACAGTGTGTGTGTGTTTGTGTGTGTGTGTGGGTGTCTGAGTGTGCATGTGTGATGTGGTTGGGATGGTATGTGTGTGTTTGGGAGGACTGTAGTGAGAGGCTGTGTGTGTGTTTGATGAGACAGTAGTGACGGGCCGCTGGCTTACGGCAAAGGGCGGAACTTCCGTGAGCAGAACGTTCCTACGCTGGTCCGTGTAGCTGCACGGAAAGTTCCTCCGCCGGTCCCTGAACAACACGGAGGAAGACCGGAACTTCCGAGAGCGGAACGTTCCTCCGCCGGTCCATGTAGCCGCAGGGACGAAGGCCGGAACTTCCGAGAGTGGAATATTCCTCCGCCGGTCCCTGTAGCCGGGCTCCACCATGGTCCGGAGGCCATCACGGAAGTAACCTTCAGGTTTTCTGGAAGTGGCCTTCGGGTTTTATATTATAGATTAGTGGGTGATATTCTTCAAGGTTTAACAGAGGTAGATATGGAGAAACAACATTGAGCGGTGACACAATCTTTTGTATTGCCTATTAGAGTGCTAGCCTTTGCTTTCAGGCAGTACCAGTATTAGACCAACTTAGGGATTTTTTTTTATCAGTGGACCCCTTCCCCTAGAATCCACATATATATGTTCATATTGGATTTTTGTGTGTATTATTTATTTTTATTCTGTGTCTCATTTTAATGCATACCATTAAATAAAATTATTTTAATTATATTTGAGGGAATAATTGTCGTTTTCATCTAGTAACAAGGCCAAATTTTCAAATATGAAAATTGACACTTTGTGTGTAAAAAATTCTTGAAAGCTTCAACATATACCATTGATTTTGATATTTTTGATTTTTTTTGTGACACATTATATATTGTTAATGGTATATTTAGGTTGATGTGTTGATTTATAAAAATTTCAAAAGCTTCCAATTTTCAAAGGCTAGGGTCACACATGGCAATCCATTTTTTAGGGTACCTTTACACGCCGCTACGACAGGATGGATACAACCCGCTACTTCACGTGCACGAGCACGCCCAAACGGTTACAAACGGGAAACACACCCTCTTTACACGCCGCCACAAGGTGCGCTACGCTACGCTACATCTGTAACTAGCTACATCGCCGGGTGTCTCAAGTAGCCATCTGTAGCTCATCTTAGCTCATTTACACACCGCTACAACCAGCTACTATGGGCGGACCTGGTGCAGCAGGGACAGCACATAGGCGTGCTCCAATTGTGGATTACGAGACGTCCGTACGCTGATAGGACAAAGCAATAATACCATGATTGGACAGGCATCGCAGGAGGCTGATTAATACTTGACGCCCGAGCAATTGTGTAGTGTGACTCGTCAGCTCCTTAAATATGCCGCCCTGTGCGGCGACAACCAATCGCAATGCAGGAGCTTCCTCCAATGATCGCTGAAGGGGGCGCGGAAACCCGGACCCTGTGTCACGCCCCAGCTACATAGCATGGTGTAGAAACAACCCTTCTGTTCCTTCTTTACACGCCGATACAGCTCGCTGCAATCGGCTTTGTAGCCATCTGTTTTCGAGCAGTGCTCGGAAACAGATGTATCTGTAGCTGGCTGTGTCGTCCCGTCTTCACACGCCGCTACTACGGGCTATATTGACGCTACAAGCTACATTTGTAGCCTGTAGTGGGTTGTATCCATCCTGTCATAGCGGCGTGTAAAGGGCCCCTCAGAGTGTTTCTAAAAACAAATCCATTATTTGTAGGCTGCATTTTGTGCCTACTTTGCTCCTTAACGTTTTTTGGATGCGTTTCCCATAGGGCCTAATGTTAAAAAATCGCTATGCGTTTTTTTCCTGCACCCAAAAACGTTGCATGCAGCGTTTTTTGGAGGCAGGAAACAACAGAATACCTTTTTGAAAAGGGCAGTGACACTTAAGTGCCCCATCCGTTAACGGAATCTGTTGTTGGACTAAAAAAAAATCCAAAAACTGATGCCAATAAGGGTACCTTTACACGCCGCCACTGTGGCTAGCCACAGGTATCCACCGCACGTGCACACACACGTTTTTAACGGTAGATGCCGATCGCCGATGCCGCATATACATGCCGCCATTGCGTGCTCCACTGAAGGTATCTTTGTTCCCTGGAAGTGCCGACGGGTGCCGCGGCTAACTTCCTGTGGAATAGCTTCGCTACTTCACAAGCCGCTACCACAAAGGAATATGGGCGTACATATTTCACGGCGTAAGTACATAGGTGTGACAGAGTTGTGTATTCCGTGATGTACAAGCGTTGATTGGACAACGCAATAGAGTCATGATTGGCCAGCCTGCGCAGGTAGGGTGGCTAATACATGACGACATTGCAATTGTGGACTGTGAATGGTCAGCTCTTTAAATATGGCGCCCTGTGAAGGGACAGCCAATGGTTACACTGTAGCCCCCACCAATGATCGCTGATGGGGCGTGTTATCCATGACGATGTGGCACGCCCCTGGGAGTTCACTAGGCAATGCAACATCTATGCCTGTGTCCCGTTTACACGCCACCACCATAGCAATTGTGCTTTTCTGTTTTTGAGCACGGCTCAGCAACAGGTATTCGAAGGAACTGCAGGACACTGGGAGGAACTGCCCTATTTACACGCCGCCATTTTGTAGCAATTTCATGGCAACAGGCACAATTGTCCCCAGTGCCGGCAGTTGCTGCCTTCCTGTGGCGGCGTGTAAAGGTACCTTATTGGATCCAAGGCAAAACGGATGGCATGTGTGACCCTAGCCGAACTTTGATTATCCCTTTACTCCAGATAATCACACCACACAAAATAGTTAATAAATTACATTTACATTATATTGGCTTTACATCAGCAGCATTTCTAAAATTTTCTTCTATTTTGTTTTGTTAAAAAGGTATCCAATTTTTTTTTATTTTTCAAGAAAATTTAGAAAATCTGTATAAGCAACCTATTCAGTTTTAGTGACCTAGGGGGACCTAAATGTTTGAAACCTCTCTAAAGTTATAACAGCTTAAAAACAGCCCCCGTCAACATATTCAAAATTGGTGTCAGATTGGTCATTAACGCTTTAGGTGCTTTTCAAGAATTAATGCAATGTGGCAGGACAAGAATGAAAAATATTTTACCATCTAAAGGTACCATCACATGCCGCCATATAGCTTCCATATCGCTCACTGGCGATTTGACGTGAGCGCGTACTTTCCGGGCACTTTTTTCAGACAGCTGTGAAGTTGTCACACGTAGTGATTTTGCGTGCGATCACCGGCGGTCCTGCATTCCGGAAATCGCCTGACCAAGACCGGAAGTGATCTTCCCTTCTCACATCGCCACATCAGACGCCACCACCACATCAGCATGTAGGGTTTGGTCGCGGCGAGGAGATAGGCATGCCAGAGTGTGTTACACCGCGCCCCTACCACTTGGCCTACACAACTGCCAAGCCACCAGTCACCGCAGACGGGGCGTGGAAAACAGCATGCTCAGGCACGCCTACGTGATTTATTCCAGAATGTCTGAGCTCGCTTTCTACATCACTATCGCCCTGTCACACGCCACGAAGCGCTGAGATCGCCTGGTGGATATCGCCTGATTTCACTGCAGTGCAGGGCAATCAGGCGAGGCTCCTCCAGAGATTTCTAGCCGTAGAATCACCCAGTCACACGCCACTATGCACATGTGATGTGGTTTCCACATCGCCAAATTTGGGGATTGCCAGCCATCTCGCCGGCGACATGACAGCGTGTGACGGTACCTTAAGGTTACCTGCACACATGGTGTTTTTGCTGCAGCAAAAAAATGCAGCAAAATCTGTACAGGTTTCTAGTACCTCCAGATATCCTGGAAAGAGCTTTGCTGCTGTTTTGGCTGCTTTTTTCTTTGGTTTGTACCGTGTTTTTTTCTGCATTTTGATTGTTGCATTTTTTTCTCTGTTTTTGCCATTGACTGAAGCAAAAACGCAGAAAAGAATTGACATGCTCTTTCTTTTCAAAACAAAGCAAAACCTGTACAGATGGGCCACAAATACCCCTTTTATATTGTATTCTGTTTTCTATTTGGAGCCTTCTAATATGCTCTTTCTTTTGTTTCCATCTCTGTACTATTGCCTGTTTGAGCGCATGTGCCGATCTCCGCGATCCTGTCGCTAGCTTGTGTCTGGGGACACAAGGGTCTGGGGTACTCGGATCTCGGGCGTACTGGTATGGGGATGTCACAGGTGGTCGGTGTCCGAGTCCGTGCACCTGGTGACAAAATAAAAAGGGGGATATTTACAGGGATTAAAGTTATTGTCAGTCGTGACGCCACCTGTAGGTCCGGTGTAGGCACTGGCGCTGCTGGGATCTCCGGGGTGATGTGCGGCAGCAAGATGTAGCAGCCCTCTACAGGTAGGGCTGAGTCCCCGGGATGTTGGAAGTAGCAATAGTGGAATAGGGCAGCGTAGTCACTGTGGAGCAAAGCAGGTAAATCACAGTTCTCTGAGAAGAAGCACAGACACGTTGTTCACTCTGAACGGGTACTTTACTCCAGTAACCTGCAGGTTTACAGGTAATGCAGTTGTTTCAGCTAAGGTAGTGGACCGGGTGGGTTTGGTAGTGAGCAGTGTCTCTCCGAATCTCCACTGGTGTTCTTGCTGTATCATTTTCTCTGTCCTTTTCTGTGGTGCCCTGAACAATCCCACTTCTTGAACCAGGCTCATCGGGTGATATGGGAACCCTTTATCTCTCCAAAGGGAACCCAACCCAGTTTAGTGCTTCTGGTGGAGAGCATGCTTGGTGTAGGGCGGTTGGATCGTGCTCCTAAAAAGCTATCGACCATGCCAGTAATTTGCGGTTCAGGGATGGACCTCTGATCCACGTCGGAGCCGGTACCCCGCTTCGGACTGGGCCAGGGTGATTCAGTTACCCTCTATCTGCCCCTTTCTCTTCTGGGTCACCAGGCTGAGGTGCCCTCCCTTTTACTTCTCCTCTGCTGTTCTGTTCCATTCTGTGTTCACTGTTCTGTACTTCTGCTGCTCTTCACTGACTGATCCTACTTTCCCCACTCACTTTATAACCTAGCTTCTCCACCCACCAGGACTGGTTACCCTAGTAACGGGTGTCTGATTGGTCCCCTATCACTAGGTGTGTGTGTGTGGTGCTGGAGCTTCAGGCTTCTAATACTCCTTACCAGAACAAAGCATACTGCACCTTCTGTTAGGGGTGCAGTACCCTTTTGTTGTGCAGTGACTAGCGGGTGTTTTTCATGATGAACCCGAGTAACGTGTCTGGTATCAGGTCATGCGACTCCTCGTGATGCCCGATGACGTCGCATGGGCCGACTTCCAGGAGTGGCGTCTCTACCGGAAAGCGACCACCCGGCAAAGCATTACATGCACTAATTACCACCAGGTGATTTTGATTCATCCACCCAGTACTTAAGGTGTCTCCTTCTGGTCCAACGCCACACCCCGATGAAGGCATCCGCCAAAATATGCATAGGGTGTGGAGACCCACATGGGTAAGGAGGTTTATTGATGCTGCTCAAAAAAATAAAGGGAACATTTAACAACACAATGTAATGGTGAAGTGTTACCTTTATTTTTTTTAGCAGTATACTGTGTATACAAGGTTGGGCCATTTATATGGATGTACCTATATAAAATGGGAAAGGTTAGTGATATCAACTTCCTGTGGCACATTATTATATGGGAGGGGGAAAACTATTTCAGATGGGTGGTGACCATGGTGGCCATTTTGTAGTCAGCCATTTTGGATCCAACTTATTTTTTTTCAATGGGAAGATGGTCATGTGACATATCAAACGTATTGAGAATTTCATAAGAAAAACAATAGTGTGCTTGGTTTTAATGTAACTTTATTCTTCTATGAGTTATTTATAAGTTTATGACCACTTATTAAATGTGTTCAAAGTGCTACACATTGTGTTTAATTGGCAATGCAACCCTCTTCTCCCATTCTTGACACACTTATAGCAACACTGCAGAAGAAATGCTAGCACAGGCTTCAAGTATCCGTTGTTTCAGATGCTGCACATCTCGTATCTTCACAGCATAGACAATTGCCTTCAGATAACCCCAAAGATAAAAGTCTAGGGGGTCAGATAGGGAGACCTTGGTGACCATTCAACTGGCCCACGATGACCAATCCACTTTTCAAAAAAAAAACTGATCATGTAGGAATGCTCGGAACTGACATCCATAATGTGGTGGAGCACCATAAATTGTTGGAAAAACTCAGGGAACATGCCATCTTCAAGACATAAAGAGGGCAACACATCATCATGTAGCAATTTCAGATATCCAGTGTGTTCAAAATGTGTTCAAAGTGCTGCCCATTGTGTTGGATTGTTACTGCAACCCTCTTCTCCCATTCTTGACACACTGATAGCAACACTGCAGAAGACATGCGAGTACAGGCTTCCAGTATCCATTGTTTCAGATGCTGCACATCTCGTATCTTCACAGCATAGACAATTGCCTTCAGATGAGTGATGAGGAAAACGTTTTTTGTGAATGGTGAAGTTAACAAACAAAACAATTGGCCTGACACTAACCCACAGTGGATAGATCCCTCCAAGACTGCTGGAAAACAAAAATTGATGGTATGGTGTGAAATATGGGGTACAAAGATAGTGGGGCCATTCTTCATTAATGGAAACCTCAATGCCACTGGATATCTGAATCATGTAGCAATTTGAATTGTGAAGCGCTGCGGAATATGTTGGCGCTATATAAATTAAGATTATTATTATTATTTTCAGATATCCAGTGGCATTGAGGTTTACATTGATGAAGAATGACACCACTATCTTTTAGACTTATTATAGTCTGTGCTAAGAGCTTATTTTAAAATGATCAGTGTTGGTGTAATATAACTGTGCAAAATTATACTATGTACCAACATGGGCTTTTTTTTTACATTTTGCTAATCTAAAGCTTTTTTACTTCACTTCGTGTGTACTGGATTGTTCCTGCAAAGTAACAGGTGCTTTCATACTCTTTTTCAGATACTGGGGAACAAGCCTGTGGACAGAAGGTGTAAATTATGGAAATACAATACTTATATATCAGGAATGATCCTTTATATTCCTCAAGCTCTGAAAACTGCAAGTTTTCAGGATTTCCTTAGCATTGCACAAGTGCTAATTTCATTACCTATAGACGTGATGATTCCAGCAGCTTGTAAAATTCTAAGGAAATTTTGAAAACATGCATGGTTTGTGGCCCTTGAGGACTGCATTTGGTCAGCCTCGTTCTACAGGAGTGTTTGTAGGTTCTTGAATTTCCTTCCATACATCCGACCGTCAGGCCAGAGGCATGCAGCTTGTTCAACATTCTTTTTAGTATCAAAGCACCTGTTTGTAAAAACAGTCCAGTACACAAGGAGTGAACTACAAAAACACAAATAAACACATATATGTATATATATATATATATATATATACTAGCTGTGAGCCCGATGCAAATGCATCGGGATTCTAGAACGTGCATTAATTTGATTATAGTAGTTATAGCTACTTTTTGGGGGAGTCCAATACTTTTTTTGGGGGGTCCAATACTTTTTTGGGGGGGGCCAATACTTATTGGGGCACGTTTATGCTTTTTGGGGCGCGTTCAATACTTATTGGGGCGCGTTCAATGCTTTTTGGGGCGCGTTCAATGCTTTTTGGGGGCGTGTTCAATACTTTTTGGGGGCGTTCAATACTTATTGGGGTGTGTTCAATACTTTTTGGGGCGCGTTCAATACTTTTTGGGGCGCGTTCAATACTTATTGGGGTGCGTTCAATACTTTTTGGGGCGCGTTCAATACTTATTGGGGTGTGTTCAATACTTATTGGGACGCGTTCAATACTTTTTGTGGCGCGTTCAATACTTTTTGGGGCGCGTTCAATACTTATTGGGGTGCGTTCAATACTTTTTGGGGCGCGTTCAATACTTATTGGGGTGTGTTCAATACTTATTGGGACGCGTTCAATACTTTTTGGGGCGCGTTCAATACTTATTGTGACGCGTTCAATACTTATTGGGGTGTGTTCAATACTTTTTGGGGGGTGTTCAATACTTATTGGGGTGCGTTCAATACTTTTTGGGGCGTGTTCAATACTTATTGGGGTGTGTTCAATACTTATTGGGACGCGTTCAATACTTTTTGGGGCGCGTTCAATACTTTTTGGGGCGCGTTCAATACTTATTGGGGTGCGTTCAATACTTTTTGGGGCGCGTTCAATACTTATTGGGGTGTGTTCAATACTTATTGGGACGCGTTCAATACTTTTTGGGGCGCGTTCAATACTTATTGTGACGCGTTCAATACTTATTGGGGTGTGTTCAATACTTTTTGGGGGGTGTTCAATACTTATTGGGGCTGAGTGCTGGCCGAAAATAGAACCAGAGGCTCGCCCACAAAGTTAGCGATTTACCGCTCAGGCAGCGACTCGCAATAGCCGCGACCATTGCAGTCGCTGCCTGAGCGGTAAATCGCTAACTTTGTAGCCGAGCCTCTGGTTCTATTTTCGGCCAGTGACTCGCAATGGCCGCTTCGCGGCCATTGCTCGCGCGTGGTGACGTCACAG
Source organism: Allobates femoralis (assembly GCA_033576535.1). Lineage (NCBI taxonomy): Eukaryota > Metazoa > Chordata > Amphibia > Anura > Aromobatidae > Allobates > Allobates femoralis. Next base: position 379,659,113 of record JARQOC010000001.1, read on the forward strand.
TGTGACATAGCCACGGCGTTTTCGGGGGCCGACACGAAAATGCCAACGGCAATTATAGAGTAGATTTTTTTGTTGTTTTTTATTATTATGTTTTATTTTATTGTGTATTATTTATATTATTTATTTATTTTTTTTTTAGTATTTTTATTATTATTAAAGTTAAAAAACCGCACTTGCTGCACCAGCCGCAAGTCCCCCTATACTTTCTATGGGGATTACCGCAACCGCGCCGCAACCGTTACACTTGCGGCGCGGTTGCGGTAATCCCCATAGAAAGTATAGGGGTACTTGCGGCAGGTGCGGCGGCTGAGGTAGCAACTCGCAATGGCCTCGCGGCCATTGCTCGCGCTACCTCAGCGGTAAATCGCTAAGTTTGTGGCCGAGCCTCTGGTTCTATTTTCGGCCAGCGACTCGCTGAGTAAAACAGCTGAGTGTGAGTGCTGAAGATCCGATACATTCATGAGCCTAATGAGCGGCTGAACGTGTGGGGATGAGTGCTTTGCTGGGCTAAACCTGAATGGTGCACAGGGGGTTAATCACATGTCAGGTCTGTGTGTGAGTGAAGATGTGCTGACTGACTCACTGGGTTGCAGCTGGGAGTGAGTAGGCTGGATAGGAACCTGCCAGGTGTCTGAGTGAGGAGAGGACGATTCAGAAGTTCAGAGCACTGCCATGTGAAGAGGTGCTGGAAGTGATCCGTCCTCAGTGGGTAAGTGATGGGAGCCAGTGTCCAAGGGCCAGGTGGTCACAGCTGACTTTGGGACATTGAGGGGGGGGGGGCTGTGCGGCCATTGAGGGGGAAGGGGGGGTCTGTGCGGCCATTGAGGGGGGGGTCTGTGCGGCCATTGAGGGGGGGGGGTCTGTGCGGCCATTGAGGGGGGGGGGGGTCAGTGCGGCCATTGAGGGGGGGGTGTGGGCATTAGGGGGTTGCGGCCATTGAGGGGGGGTCTGTGCGGCCATTGGGGAGGGGGGGGTCTGTGCGGCCATTGGGGGAGGGGGGTCTGTGCGGCCATTGGGGGGGGGGGGGTCTGTGCGGCCATTGAGGGGGGGGTGTCTGTGCGGCCAATTGGGGGGTCTGTGGGCATGGGGGGTGTCTGTGCGACCATTGGGGGGGTGTCTGTACGGCCATTAGGGGGGGGGGTGTCTGTGCGGCCATTGAGGGGGGGGGTCTGTGCGGCCATTGAGGGGGGTGTCTGTGCGGGATGATGATGATGATGATGATGATGATGATTGAGATTTGCTGTGATAGCGACTCGCAATGGCCTCGCGGCCATTGCTCGCACTACACAGCGACTCGCATGGATCCCCAGTCAAAGTATAAGGGGACTTGCGGCGGCTGACGTAGCGACTCGCAATGGCCTCGCGGCCATTGGTCGCGCTACCTCAGCGGTAAATTGCTAACTCTGTAGCCGGGCCTCTGGTTCTATTTTCGGCCAGCGACTCGCAATGGCCGCTTTGCGGCCATTGCTCGCGCGTGGTGACGTCACATAGTGACATAGCCACGGCGTTTTCGGGGGCCGACACGAAAATGCCTACGGCAATTATAGAGTAGATATATATATATATATATATATTTATATACAGTTGTGGCCAAAATATTGACACCCCTACAATTCTGTCAGATAATACTCAGTTTCTTCCTGAAAATGATTGCAATCACAAATTCTTTGGTATAGTAACATAGTAACATAGATTTTAAGGTTGAAGGTAGACTTTAAGTCCATCTAGTTCAACCCATAGCCTAACATGTTGATCCAGAGGAAGGCAAAAAAAAACCATGTGGCAACACTAAGCTCCACATTGGGGAAAAAAATTCCTTCCTGACTCCAGATATGGCAATCAGACTAGTTCCCTGGATCAACGCCCTATCAAAGAATCTAGTATATATAACTGGTAATATTATAATTTTCAAGAAAGGCATCCAGGCCCTTCTTAAATGTTAGTAGTGACTCACTCATTACAACATCATGTGGCAGAGAGATCTATAGTCTCACTGCTCTTACAGTAAAGAATCCACGTCTGTGATTATGATTAAACCTTCTTTCCTCCAGACGTAGAGGATGCCCCCTTGTCCCCGTCTCAGGCCTAAGAGTAAACAGATCATTAGAAAGTTCTCTGTACTGTCCCCTCATATATTTAAACATTATTATAAGATCACCCCTAAGTCTTCGTTTTTCCAAGCTAAATAACCCCAAGTTTAATAACCTGTCTTGTATTGCAGACCCCTCAGTCCTCTAATAACCTTGGTCGCTCTTCTCTGGACCCACTCTAGTTCAGCTATGTCTTTCTTATACACCGGAGACCAGAATTGTACACAGTATTCTAAGTGTGGTCGCACTAGTGACTTGTATAGAGGTAAAATTATGCTCTCCTCATGAGCATCTATGCCTCTTTTAATGCATCCCATTATTTTATTTGCCTTTACAGCAGCTGCCTGACACTGGCCACTAAATGTGAGTTTGTCATCTACCCATACACCCAGGTCATTTTCAGTGACAGTTTTGCCCAGTGTTTTACAATTAAAACATTATTATTATCTTCATTTAATTTGTCTTCAATGAAAAAACACAAAAAGAATTGTCCTAAAGCCAAATTGGATCTAATTCCACACCAAACATAAAAAGTGGGTAGATAAAAGTAATGGCACTGTTAGAAAAATCATGTGATGCTTCTCTAATTTGTGTAATTAACAGCACCTGTAACTTACCTGTGGCACCTAACAGGTGTTGGCAATAACTAAATCACACTTGCAGCCAGTTGACATGGATTGAAGTTGACTCAATCTCTGTCCTGTGTCCTTGTGTGTACAACATTGAGCATGGAGAAAAGAAAGAAGACCCAAGAACTGTCTGAGAACTTGAGAAACCAAATTGTGAGGAAGCATGAGCAATCTGAAGGCTACAAGTCCATCTCCAAAGACCTGAATGTTCCTGTGTCTACCGTGCGCAGTGTCATCAAGAAGTTTAAAGCCCATGGCACTGTGGCTAATATCCCTAGATGTGGACGGAAAAGAAAAATTGACGAGAGATTTCAACGCAAGATTGTGCGGATGGTGGATGAAGAACCTCGACTAACATCCAAACAAGTTCAAGCTGCCCTGCAGTCCGAGGGTACAACAGTGTCAACCCGTACTATCTGTCGGCGTCTGAATGAAAAGGGACTGTATGGTAGGATACCCAGGAAGGCCCTACTTCTTACCCTGAGACATAAAAAAGTCAGGCTGGAGTTTGCCAAAACTTAACTGAGAAAGCCTAAAACGTTGTGGAAGAATATTTTCTGGTCAGATGAGACAAAAGTAGAGCTTTTTTGGGCAAAGGCATCAACATAGAGTTTATAGGAGAAAAAAAAGAGGCATTCAAAGAAAAGACCACGGTCCCTACAGTCAAACATGGCGGAGGTTTCCTGATGTTTTGGGGTTGCTTTGCTGCCTCTGGCACTGAACTGCTTGCCCGTGTGCATGGCATTATGAAGTCTGAAGACTACCAACAAATTTTGAAGCATAATGTAGGGCCCAGTGTGAGAAAGCTGGGTCTCCCTCATAGGTCATGGGTCTTCCAGCAGGACAATAACCCAAAACATACGTCAAAAAGCACTAGAAAATGGTTTGAGAGAAAGCACTGGAACTTCTAAGGTGGCCAGCATTGAGTCCAGACCTGAATCCCATAGAACACCTGTGGAGAGATCTAAAAATGGCAGTTTGGAGAAGGCACACGTAAAATATCAGGGACCTGGAGCAGTTTGCCAAAGAAGAATGGTCTAAAATTCCAGCAGAGCATTGTAAGAAACTCATTGATGGTTACCGGAAGCGGTTGATCGCTGTTATTTTGGCTAAAGGTTGTGCAACCAAGTATTAGGCTGAGGGTGCCAATACTTTTGTCTGGTGTATTTTTGGAGTTTTCTGTGAAATGATCAATGTTTTGCATTTTGCTTCATTCTCTTTTGTGTTTTTCATTGAGCGCAAATTGAATGAAGATAATAATACCAAAGAATTTGTGATTGCAATCATTTTCAGGAAGGAACTGAGTATTATCTGACAGAATTGCAGGGTGTCAATACTTTTGGCCACAACTGTGTGTGTATATATATACAGTACAGACCGAAAGCTTGGATTAGAAGAGCACTTGGATTAAAAGAACCTTCATCTAATGGTGAGTGCCTCTGTTTCTTCTAAATTGTTGGTAAAAGAGACTTTCCTGCGTGTGTGTATCCTTTTTCTCCACTCCCAGAACTCCCCGTAGACTGCTCCAATACTCCCTTTACAATCCGAGCTCCACTCCAAGCTGTCCCTCCTAACTACGCTGCCCCGGAGGACCAGTACTACCTGCGGAGGACTACACCATTTCAGCCGCAATACCACCGACCTCTGGCGGACTGTGGCGGCGCTGGTGCTACTCAACAGAAACTACAGGTTGCATCACGACAACAAACTTGTATATAATCCCCTGTATATAAACCCCCCTTTTCAAAAGATACCCCAGGACACGGAGTCAGGCGCGGCCGCCATTCTCCCGTGACACAGTTAACCCTTGCCGCCTGACACCCAAGTACCCCAAAGCCTGGGCGCTACACAGGTACAGATAGTGACAGCTGGGGAGGCATAAACTAGCTGACAGGCTCACTTTAATATTTTTGTACAAAGAAGCACTCATTTCACCTGCAAGCCGCAGGCCTCATGCTCACCGAAGGAGCTAGAATGGAACATCATATCCGCCATGTAGCTTACCCTGTAAATTCTAGAGATGGAGTGAAAGTAATAAGAGGGAGATCCGTCAGAGTGGCACCCAGCCCAACAATGATGTCTAATCAGCCTTCATCAACCTCAGCCATCAAATAATGGCAGCCTCTGAATGAAGCAAAGCCAGGATCATGTACTTTTGTGGGACCATCCCTGGACATCGACTGGCTCACCCATCACTAGTAAAGAATTTGTTGTGGTAGCATTTCTGACGCCCTGACGTCTGCAAAAAAGCATTATTTAAAAAAAAATAAAAAACAATGGCACAAACTAACAGGCATACTGCCATGGCAACCATCTGGCAATCTGCAATCACGTGAGCGACTGTCTCGACAGTGCAAAAGAAGGGAAAAAACAGGGAAAAGAGGGCCCTGACGATATAGAAAGAGTATGTGGGTGACCCCTAAACACTTTCCTGAGACTGAATCATGCACTTTTTGTTGTCCATGGATGAGTCGTTAACCCTGTGCGTGATCCTAATATAAGCTCTGGCTGACCGAGGGTTATCTTTGGTTAGTAAGTAGAGTAGCAGGATGTTAGTCTTAGGCCCCTTCACACCACAATTTTTTTGCAGGACCCCACGGACAGGAATGGATAGGCCCGGATGTGAACTCCAGATGCCATTTCTGTGTCCGGATCCCCGATTTTGATGGATCCGGACACAGAAAGAGCTGGGGGGAGCCCAGTGATGTTGGCGCTGTGATGTCACACGGGGAGTGGAATTGTTCCTCTCCCTGTGTGACAAGTTGGGGCTGAAGTTTTGCTTTCCCAGAGTATCTACATACACTGGGTAAGCAAAATAAAAGAGAAAACATATATTAAAAATAAAAAAATAAATACTTACCTATCTGCTGGCTATCCCATGACCTTGAGAAGACGTCTGAATGCTTACAAAGATCTCTGATTGGCCAGTAGTGATCATATGATATGTGACGTGACATACCACCTTATTGTTACCGGCCAATCATATTTTAACTAAGGTCCTGGCAGCATTCGGACATCTTTTCAGGCACCGGATAGCCAGCAGAGAGGTAAGTATTTTTTTTTTTTTTAATACATTGCTTTATTTAAAGGGAACCTGTCACCTGATTTTAAGCCCCTACACTATCTCTACGTGTCCCTACACCTTCCTAGCAGCTCCCTATCTATCCCTTTCTTATCTAAAGTGTCAATAGTAAACATGTGTAAAATAAGTATAAACTTACTGCGTCCCCGAGGTTGGGGGACTGGGTAGGCGTGCCCACACTGCCTTCCTCACACCTCCGTGTTAAAATGCACACCCCCCGCTGGGCGGCATTATTCTTTGTCCTTTCTGCCCCCTGGATTTGGAATCTCCCGCCTTCTTTGTACTTCTATGCTCCGGCCGGGCGTCACATCCGGCGTGGTGCCTTATTGGGCCGGTCACGTGATCGGCCCGAGTGCATTATGGGGCCGATCACGTGATCGGCCCCAGTGTATTATGGGCTTGATCACGTGCTCGGCCCGGCTCCGCGCATGCGCAATGCGCTTATTGAAGCTGGGCCGATCACGTGATCAAGCCCATAATGCACTGGGGCCGATCACGTGACCGCCCCATAATGCACCGACCGATGCATAGAACTACAAAGAGGCCAGGAGATTCCAAATAATGGGGCAGAGAGGACTAATTTTATAGTCTCACAAGCCAATATAGGGCTAAAACAGAGCTTGAAGCAGCTATTAGAATAAGCCCACAATAACCCACATTACCACTGTGCTCCAGGGAATATCGGTATCAGCATATCTAGCCATATGAGGACCTCCCTCAGCAGCCCAACCATTTTCGTTGCTACAAGAACAACTTCATCAGGGGTATCAGGTAGTGCACTAAAGCACTGCTATATATACACATATTACCTTATACTGTTTATCCTAGATAGCTGTGTGGCAGGCATGTGGACATAGTATAGTTCCTCTATTGTGGCCACCGAAGGCCGGAAGTACGAAAGCGGAAGTGAGTCACCGGGACCTGTATTGACCCAAAGGTCATTATCTCAGAAATTTAAAGTAGGGAGAATGTAGGCTCTGAGAGATAAAATATTACCTAAATAGGCATAAGAGGCTTCACCTTGTGCAATTGTAAGAGTCACAGCCACTATAAAAGCAGATCAGGGTTGCTCGTGTGCAAATAGAGTAGGGAGGATGAAGGGTTGAAAATCGCGCTGCCATACTCCATGAGACATCAAAGAGTGAATATATTATTATTATTATTGTTATTAAGTATTTATATAGTGCCATTAGGTTACATGGCGCTTTACAAGTGAGAGGGTAGACAAAGACAAGGTAGTAAAACAACGACAATACAGTCACACTGGTACAATAGGGCAGAGGATATTTAATATTGATGTATTATTCAATGCGTTTCAGGGCTCCCTGGCCCCTTCCTCAGGACAAATAAATATCATATTGCCATGTTTCAGGGCATTTCAGGGAACCCTGAAATGTGTTGACTAATATATCAATATTATATTCACCCTTTGATGTCTCGTGGAATACGGCAGCACAGTTTTCAACCCTTCATCCTTCCTACTTTAATTTTCTGTGCTAATGACCTTTGGGTTTTCATTGTAATCACAACATCTACAGAAGCAAACAATTGAAACAGATCACTCTGTTTGTAATAACAGAGATGAGCGATGTTCGACTCGAATAGTTCGCCAATCTCAAATTCGAGTTGATTTTAGGCCCTATTCGAGTCATTCGCCGAATTGAACAATTTGGTTCCAATTCGGCGAATTTCGAACATGTTCGATTTTGGTTCGAAAATGCGGCAGATGTGTTCAGAAAACCGCATCTGCCGCATTTTGAGCCAAAATAACATTCCCTAGAAGAAAGTGTTAAAAAATAAAAAAATAATGTATGCTCACCTGTCCGCGGTCCACCGAAGCCTCCGGTATGGGTCCTGTGTCTTCCAGGACCTGTGGTTACGTCAGGTTCTCGCGGAACTCCGGTCACATGACCGGAGTTCCACGAGAACGTGACGTCACCACAGGTCCTGGAAGCAGCGGCCCTTGCCGGAAAGCTTAAAATAGATATTTTAATGTTTCGGACCCTTTCTTTAAGTAACTTTTACTTAAAGAAAGGGTCCGAATCATAAAAATATCTATTTTAAGCTTTCCAGCAAGGTCCGGTGCTTCCAGGACCTGTGGTGACGTCACGTTCTCGCGGAGACGTGAGACGTGACACCACAGGTCCTGGAAGACACAGTGACCATACCGGAGGCTTCGGTGGACCGCGGACTCGGTGAGCAATACATTATTTTTTTATTTTTTACACTTTATTTGACTTTATTTCACTTCCACAATGTATGTATATACATTGTGGAAGTGAAACAGCCCCACAATCCTGTTTTTTTCGTATTCCGGGATGTTCGACGGTGTTCGTCGAGCATTCGACTAACATTCGTCGAACACCCCGTCGATTCGGCGAATCGAATCGAACACGAACATCAGGGTGGTGGCTCATCTCTAGTAATAACTCTATATACAGTAATATATGAATTTCACTTTTTGTATTAAATTACTGGAAAAAATTACATTTTTGATAATATTTTAATTCATTGAGACCTCTAGACACTCATTCATATGATGGGATATCTGACTGCCATTATGATGCAAACTAATAAGTGCACATAGAACTAGGTGGAGTGTTGTATGACCATCAATGGATAGGATACTAGACAAATATAAATTTTGGTTTATTTATTATTACTTTTTTGAGGTGATCCATGGATTGCATGTCCTCTTTTGTTGCTGTACTGTCTGTAAACCCCTTCCCCCTATCCTAACCACTAGTCTTAAAAATTTTAGATAATTTACATGTAATTGGAGCGATTTATCCATAGTCCTAAATTGCTTTGTACATTCAGAACTCTAATTTGGGTTTTGTAAAATAAGCTGTACAAAGAATGCTGCTGATCTGAAGATAGCATACAATGTAAAACATGCACTCCACATATTCATTCCAAACTGTATTTTTATTATAAAATTAAGAATTTTGGCAAATAATTGATCCATTTTTAGGCACTCTGCCATGCCAAGGCAAATCTCATTAAGGTGGTCCTTCTATATGTATTTTTATATAATTTAGGTTGTGCCATATGGCCTCCACATAGAAAAAAAATAAAACCATTAAAAGCAGTACTTACCTGGTGTGTTTCAGAACCACTTCCATGATGCTAGACAGATGCATGTGAATTAAGTCAGAACCTGCCCCATCATATGTAGCTGATGCCACACATGCCTGGACATTTCAGAAGTGACCCTCACAGCACTAGGCTAGCAAATTCATGAATAAAGGTGTAAAACGCCCAAGCATATGGTACTTGTACGGCGCCTGGTGGTTCAGGTAGCCACAGGAACCCTATGCATGTAGGGATTTCCACATTTGGTACACCTCACACATGCAACACCTGCCACCCCTGGCCTGTAGGGGAAGTTCTAACAGCTGCCGTCAAGTGAACTGTAATGCCAGTTGAATTCCCCAATAAATACAGGTGCAGTGGGCGGAGCTAGTCACACAGTTAGTCAGCGGAGAAGAGAGTCAGAGAGTCTGTGCAGTGTGGGCAGAACTGTGAAGAACCTGGTGAATGGAGCCATGCTAGGCCTGATCAAGAGAACAGCCTGAACCTGTGTGAGGGTCTCAGGAATAGGGGACGAAGGCAAGGTGAAAAGCAGATAAACAGGGGGCAGAGGAGCCATACCAGTTCACCCCACGAAGTACCCAAATAACGGAGTCCGAGTCTGCCCAGGGGAATTTAGCCCAGCAGAAAATACTGGTACACCGAGAAGACTCCAGTCTCCCAGACACCCGCAGCACATTCAACTTGAGAGCTAGGAACAGCAGAGAGGAGAAAGGCGGCATCCAGTAAAAGGTTCTCAGTGAAGTTAATACGGGTGAGAGACACAGCGGAGGCCAGACTAAGTTTCATACAGGTCAGTGCTTCAACAGGAAGGAAACAGGAACCAGGAGGTAAACCACTTGGTGTGGAAATCCCAAAGTGCTACCCGACTACTTAGAGTGTTCATTGGACTATACCTACTTAACATCAGTTAAAGATATTAAAACTACTCCCAGTGTGTGACTACCAGTTCTTTCCGCCTGAACCTGCACCAAATATAGACTACCTCATAACCTCCTATAGAGCTGTTCCTGTGTGAAACCATTTCTTTACCTCACTGCCCTGGGGACTTTGCTCCACCTACAGGGAGCGTCATCATCTGGTTGCCTACCCATCGTCCTCGGAGGTCTGCTGGCAGTGCTGGTGCCATCACCAGATACTACAGGTGGGGTGACATTAAAAATACTTTTATTATTCTATTTTTACTAAATCCTTTTTTTGTCACCAGTGACAGCCCCTTAAAGCTACACCCGGAATATGAGTACCCTGAACCTGGGGTGCATCATAGATCCAGTAAAAGACATAACAACTGAGACTGCAGCGAAAACCTTTCAAGCCTAGTTCTGTATACCACACGGGTATCCAGAGCAGGTATTGACCGATCTAGGTGCCACGTTTGAAGCAGAGATCTTCCAAGAGTTTTGTCATTTATATGGGTGTAAGAAGATCAGAACCACGCCTTATCATCCACAAACCAACGGCATGTGCAAGAGAATGAACAATGTGTTCATAGATATGTTGAAAATACTGCCTTTGGAGGAAAGAAATCAGTGGCCGGAGAAGTTGCCCGACTTAGTGGACATGCATAATAACATACCTGTAAGTTCCACCAATTGCACGCCAGCATACCTAATGCGAGCAAGACCTGGAAAGTTACCAGTTGACCTTGAAATGGGAATTGCACAAGCTGCATCCTTAATACCTGGAGATATGGTTCTTAAGAGAAAGAGGAAAAACCATAAACTAGATGACCAGTGGGAAGCAGAACCCTACACTGTGCTAAATTCCAACATTGATAACAGTAAAACTTGTGTGATCAGCAAAGATGAAGGGAAAACTGCAGCGACAGTTTCAAAAGATCACCTCAAGAAATGCCCTGAACAACTAAAACCACAAGAAGAAGAAACACCCAGTACACTTCAAAAGAAACAAAAAGAAAAAGTGATACATACAATACTTGGAGACTTTCCTGAAGATTGAAAGAAGTGGATTACGGGAACAATTACAGCTCCTTCACATTGAGGCCAATCACCAGAAGAACAAATAAGACAAGTCAAAGAATAACCACCCATTGTAGCGGAACAAGAGGATCCTGCAATCGGTGAATCTGCCAGCCTTGTAGTGAGACTAAGCCAGTGCAAACAGTTACCCAATTTACCTACAGCACCTAGTTCTACTCAAAACACAGACATTATAGGACACCACAGACGAACCGGGACACTTGAACTACATAGGTCTAGCCGTAGTAATCTAGGTCAGCCCCAGTCCAGGTACGGAGAGTGGTTTAAAGTGTAAAATGTAAGGTAAAGAAGTGTAAATATGTATTTTGTAATTTAAATATTAGTGTACAGAAGGGTGGAGGAACTGGGCTTTGCCCCATGCACATCAAGTTAGGAACAGAAAGTGCATGGGACTGGAGGGTAAGGCCAAAGACTCCTAAGCAGAGACACCCATAGGGAGATTGTGTAAAATGTATGTAAAAAGTTGAATTTGAATAATTTATTACAGTAAGAACTTGAACCCGTAACCATTAAAAAGTATTGAGCCTACAGAGGCTTTGCTGTAAGAACCATTTGCCTTTTCCAGTTTTGCTTAAACATTGACCATAGCCACAGGACTGGTAGTGGCAAAGACTTTTCCAGCCTGCGGCAGATGGACTAGCGCCGTACCGACTGCACCCTTTACCCGTTTTTCATCATTTTTATTGTTTTATGTAATTTTTGGTTCTTAAGGCTCTGTAAATAATACCTGTCATTGTTGAATGTAAGACACAGCAGAGGCCAGATTAAGTTTCATACAGGTCAGTGCTTCAACAGGTAGGAAACAGGGACCAGGAGGCCTTACAAATCACTTGGTGTGGAAATCCCAAAGTGCTACCCGACTACCTAGAGTGTACATTGGACTATACCTTCTTAACATCAGTAAGAGGTACGAACACTACTCCTGTGTGTGACTGCCAGTTTTTTCCGCCCTGAACCTGCACCAAATATAGACCACGTTATAACCTCCCATAGTGGTGTTCCTATGTGAAACCATTTCTTTACTTCAGGGAGCGACATCATCCAGCTGCCTACCCATCGTCCCCAGAGGTCTGCTGGCAGCGCTGGTGCCATCACCAAATACTGCAGGTGGCATCACGTTAAAAAAACTTTTATTATTCTATTTTTACTAAACCCTTTTTTGTTACCACCAAGGCCTACGGATCCGGGCACCAGTCACCAGTGAAAGTCTCTTAAAGCTACGCCCGGGATCCGAGTACCCCAGCCCTGCGTCACTTGCATTCAACAAAGTCTGTGGACAGAATACAATAGCTGAGTATGAACAGCAACCAAGGTTTGCCACAATCAAAACAGAAGCAATAGCAAGCTAAACCAGGGGTGCACGGCAAAGTGGGGGTCCACCACAAACCATTAATAAAAAAGCAAGAAGACAGCCAGCACTACCTGAAGATAGCATGCAATGTAAAACGTGCACTGCACATATTCATTCCAAACTGTATTCATATTATAAAATTTTGATTTTTGGCAAATAATTGATCAATTTTTTGAGCCACCCTGCCACATCAAGGCTTCCATGGTACATGGAAAAGCACTATGAATCCTCGCCCCCTAAAAAGAAAACCAGCAAAACCTACGCTCCCAAATTCAAATGTTCCGTTCCCTTCTGAGTCTCAAAATGTCTAAACCACAGTTTACATTCACATGTTTGGCATTGTTGTAGTGAGGAAGCCCGCCTAATATACAGGCTATGTGTATCCAGAAGCACAAGCTCGGTACAATGTACCAGCACTACAATGTACTGAGCATTACAAGTATAACTGTAATTTCTAATTCTGAAACATTTACTGTGTTTGGCTGCATGGGTGTTTTCCTGAGATAAAATTATCACTAAATCCATAGATGAACCTCCGGATGGGTGTAATTTCTAAAATGTGGGTTTCTACTGTTCTGGCACTTAGGGGCTCTGCAAATGGAGTCCAGAACTATTTCCAGAAAATGTATGCTCCAAAAATCAAATATCGCTCTTTCCCTCCTGAGCCTTGCCATTTACCCAAACAGACGTTTTTCATCACACGTGGGGTGCCAGTGTGTACTTAGGAGAAATTGCACAAATTTTGGGGTCCAATTTCTCCTGCTATCCTTGTGAAAAGGAAAATATTTAGTGCTAAAAATGTTTTTGTAGCAATATCAAATTTTTTCAATTTCATGATTCTACGTTACACATTCTGTGAAGCACCTGTAGAGTTCAAGGTGCTCACCACACATCTAGATAAATTCCTTTGGGGGGGTCTAGTTTCCAGAATGGGGTCATTTGTGGGGGAATTCCATTTTTAAATTACTTAACGGGCTCTCCCAAAGTACATGACACCCACAGACCATTCCATCAAAATCAGCACGCCAAAACATCGCTCCTTCACTTCCAAGCCCTGCCATGAGCCCAAACAGTGGACAGCTACCCATTCATATTCCTGATTCTTTTCTATCCAAGGTTAATTCCTTGTTCTTCAAATATATATATAAAAACACTAAATCCCATATAGCCTAACTTTTATTAATCTATACTAAGGGACGCAATCTGCTTATGCGTGTAATGCTTAAGGTGTGGGCAAAAACTCACACCATTCTTGTACCTCCTTCACCACCATTACTAACTCTCTCTGATATCTTGACTCAGCCCATAAAATACATAGCTGAAGGCGAGGGGCATAGGCGGCAAGTTGTTAACATCTCATTAGATCAGTTAATCGTGGATGGGGCACTCCTCTCATTGTCAGACCTATGTAAACTACCAGGTCTTTCGAGCTTCAACTTCATACAACAAAATTCACTAAAAGAATCATTGAAACGACTCCACCATAACCCGGATATAACACACAAACCCACGCCATGCAAAGTTCTCTGCGCTAGATTATCCAAACCCTCAAAGGTACACTCCACAATTTACCAAGTGCTACTATCAGAAGACCTTTGTTTAAAGAGAGCTTTTATTACCAATTGGGAATTGGACTTGAGTTACAAGTTTACAAGATCGCAAATTTTCACATCTACAAGCACTCACATGGTCCAACGAGCTGCGTGAAAACTCAAGAAAATTCTTTTAAAATGGTAATTTGCTGGTATATTTCAACGACGCAGACTTGGGTCTGGTGCGTGAATACACAAATTAGATTTTGAAGGTGGGAAATCAAGGATACTAACTCAAGCATAGAGGAGATTGAGAAGGGCACTGACCTGTAATGGCTGCAGCCGTCCGTTCCGCTGAATGATGGTGGTTGTAGTCCTGGTGCTCCAGGTTATAGAGTTCAACATGCAGAATTATTGTGATAGAGAAGCGGCACTCACGGATCTTGTTTCCATAGACTATTTATTTATCCAACTTTTAGGATACATCCACCTGGGAGGGTGTGCAGGGAGGGGAAGCGCAAGCAACGGTATCCGTTTTGAGAGCCCGTAGAAGAGGAATTGCCATCGAAACGGATACCGTTGCTTGCGCTTCCCCTCCCTGCACACCCTCCCAGGTGGATGTATCCTAAAAGTTGGATAAATAAATAGTCTATGGAAACAAGATCCGTGAGTGCCGCTTCTCTATCACAATAATCAAGGATAGGAACTATTTCCACTTATGGTGGATGTGCCCGGCCCTGCGCTATATCATGATGATAACAGAGACACTTAATCAGGACATTATAGGAAAAACAGTGAAAGGGTCATTCCATGTCAAGTGAACCAATGATTATTACCTCTATATTTTTAATTCTTTTGAGATTTTGTTATTTGATAATAGCATGTCAGACAATGCAAAATGTGAAGAGAAAATTTTTTTAAAAAATTTATTTTTTTTTTAAATGATTTTCAAAGTTCGGAAAAAGTGTGAATTTCGCTGTTGCCTGCCTTTACGTTTCTCCTCATAACTAAGGCTAGGAATAAGATAGAGAGACAAAATAAACACCATTCTACTCAGAACTATACAGGCTTTCACCAGATATGTCACAAGAGGATCTTTGTTAATATTTTACCCATGTGATCGCAAGCGCAAAACTTTAAAACGTATTTCCGAAAAATCGGCGCGCTTTAAATATTTCAAAAACTGCCCATGTGTCTGCTTTGCTCTTAGCCACATCTGTACCAAATTTCAAGTTGGGATCGCAATGGGATCATATTTTAACATATTTTACTATTAATAGCGTCAATGGGTCATTCCATATCAAGTGATCTAAATATGAATATTTTTTTTTACCTGACGTCTTTAGATTTTTTTTTTTTTTTTCTTTATGAAGTACTACTTTAGTTAATTACAAATTAAAAGTTTGGAATTTTTTTCTTCATCAGTTAATTTTTTACAGATTTTTAAAGTTTAAAAAAAGGGTGAATTTTGGCCTGGTACGACTTTAAATTTTTTTATCTCGGGCTAGAAATAAGATAGAGAAACAAAATAAACACCATTCTACTCAGAACTGTCCAGGCTTTCACCAGATATGTCACAAGAGTATATTTGTTAATTTTAATTTTTTACCTATGCGAATGCAAACGCAACATTTTGAAACGCATTTCCGGAAAAAACATTTTAATAAAAATTTTCCAAAACTGCCCATGTGTCTTTTATGCTCTTAGCCACATCTGTACCAAATTTCAAGTTGGGATCGTGATAGGATCATATTTTAAAATATTTAACTATGGTTAATCTCATTTTTATTAAATTTTGAAAAAACATATGAAAGACATACATTCAATCTTTTAACAAAATCTTGAGACATATAAAATATACAAAAAGAGAATTCACAAAGTTATTAGTAACTTTAAGATAAGCTGCAAATTTACTTTTGCGCTTATCTCTGGTGCAATATATACTACAATCTAAATATAATTCCAAACACTCAAGTATACAACCTTTCTCAGGGTTTTGAGATGTTCTGATGTCAAGGGGACAAGCAGCCCCAGCAGAATGATTTTTATTACTTGGCCCCTTCTAACAGGTTGACCACGTAAGTGGGTCATTACCCGTTGAGGCCTAGTTGGAATAGTCTATCGACTGGTGTACCGGAAAGGAAGGCCGAAATATTAATGATCTACTCACAGCTCAGAGTTTTCGATACCTGTCTAATGTTCACTAGAATTCTGAAGGTATAGGCGTAGAAAGGAAATACCTAGACTGAATGTATCAGATGGGAAGAAAAGAGAGATAGAAAAGAAGAGAGAGAGAGAAGAGAAACAAAAACCATTAGAAAAAGTTATACTGGGAAAGAAAAGCCACGTAAGAAAAAAAGAAAAAAAGGAGGGGGGGGGACGGGTGAGGTATGGGAAGGAGAAAGGGTACTCATCCCACTGGCTCCCCATCAGCCAGAGGTCGAGCCATATTATCTGTGCTGGAAAAGATACTCCAAAATTCTGCAGAGTCGTGAAAAAGAATCCATTCAACCCAAATCCCTAAGAATTTGTTCCGAGATCCCGACGCATCAGCTGCGAGCTCCTCCATTCGATATGTGTCCATCAATTCTTTGAACCAATCAAGTAGAGATGGAGCCCGGCTTGATTTCCAGAACCTCTGGATCACGGCACGAGCAGCCGACATGCAAAAGCGGAGAATATCCCTCTTCTGTAGCCCAATAGGACCTGGAAAAATGGATAACATTGCCGATTCTGGGCAGCATTCGGCTTGTTTACCTGTTATCCGGGCGTATGCATTGAAAACCTCAGACCAGAACCGCCGGATTTCCCCACAACTCCACCAAATGTGTATCATTGTACCCTTCTCTTCCCCACAGCGCCAGCAGGTATCAGGGTTCCAGGGACATGTTCCGGAGTGTCGTCGGGCACAAGTACCATCTAGTGAGCAGCTTATAGCTTCTTTCTTGTGCAGAACAAGCGCTAGCTAGTGAGTGAGTAAATATAAAGCATTTCTGCCAATTAGCTTCTGAAATGCTACACCCCAATTCCCTCTCCCAAGCACGTTGGAAGTAAAGGGTGCCCTGCTCTCTCATGGACCCTAAGGCCTGGTATAGAAATGATATTTTGCGCCTCGGTGGAGCCTCCAGTTGGAATAACCTCTCCAATACGTTGGGCGTCAATCTTACCCTGCAAGAGTGGTCAGCTGAATATAATTATGCTCTGTATTGGAGAAATTCGAATCACTTAAGAGGTCTCGTAGGTTCTTTGAGTTGTAGCTCTGCCATCGGGGGCAAACCACCACTGGACAGAGTCTGTCCTACTCGGGTGTCATCCACAATCCGCCAACATAAAAATCTCTGCCTGTCAAATCTGGGTGGGAAAGATGGGTTGGAAAAAAGGGGAGTCAAAGGGCTAAGTCTGTCGTTTAAGCGGAGGGTTTTCGTCACTAGGTGCCATACCTTCAAGGTGTTTCTGGTCATGTCTGTCAAAGGTACTAGGTCTGTGGAGTCTTTAGGGGAAATCCAAAGCAGGTGTTTCAGCAGAATCCCCAAACCCTCTTGCTCCACCCCTACCCATTTCTTGGAGGACGCATGATAATGCCAATCTAGAGCTCTAACAAGAGAGGAAGCCTCAAAGTACGCTCGTATGTTGGGTAGTCCAACCCCTCCTCTGGTCTCGGGCAAGGATAGGATATTCATTCGCAATCTGGACCTCTTGCCCCCCCAGACAAATCTAAGGATCATAGATTGCATTTTGGAGAGGAAACCTCTATCCAATAGAACAGGAACTGTCTGAAAAGTATATAAGAGTCGGGCAAGACATCCATCTTGACTACGTTTATTCTCCCGAACCAGGATAGCTTTAATTGTCTATAGGAGGTAAATGCCGATTCCGCGTTAGTCAAAAGGGGTTGATAATTTAAATTGAATATTTGTTTAAGATCTTTTGGTATAAGGACTCCCAAGTACTTAATGGCTTCTACTTTCCATTTAAATGGGAACTGTTTAGATAGATGAGAAACCAATACTCCAGGCAAAGAAATATTGAGTGCCTCGGTTTTGGAGCAATTCACTTTAAAGTTGCTCAATTGTCCGAACCGTTCAAACTCCATTAAGACCGAAGGGATGGAGACCAGGGGC